>DWQL01001432.1:0-11465 GCA_018231265.1 Noctuana haematospila
GTTTCTCTGCAAAATGTTTGCAAAATCTGAAAATTGTTTCTGTTCAAAATAAAATTTAAGATGGAAATCAGAAATAAACATTATTATTATTAAGCCGCAGTCCTCACTTAGATCTTGACAAATGTTTCTAAATTGTCAGCATCCGTTAATTCTAATTTCCACATGAATAATTTTCTAATTAGTAGGACGTTTATTAATATTATTTAGGTAAGAGTAGCTTTTAGTAGTACCATTGCCACCCATAAACTTCTATGGTCCAATGATCTTAAATCAAAACACAGTTTTTTTTTTATTTGAGAGAACAATAGGTTTACATAGACAAAAACAATAGGCATAGAATTAAAAATTGACAATAACAATACTTAAGCTAGTTTGAACCTCGTTTGAGCACACTTGTTGTTCGCAGTCCGACAGGCCCGGAGCTGACCCGCGATAACCCGCGCGGCGCCACTAACTCTCCATTCATCTATTAGTATTGCGACACAACAGCTGTTTGTGTTGCGGACCGATTACTTTTAATTGCTCACTTTATCGCTCTAAAGTCTAAGCCATAATTGTATGCTTTGTGTATGTATGCAGGGCTTCATTATGTAACACTGTCATTAATGGAAATAAATGAATTCTTCATAATATGGGCAAAGCTCTGCCTTACGACCACATACAGTTACAGGCTTATGGTGGCAGGTGAGCTACCGTGACGAAGTAACATTAGATGGTGAAGTCCATTATAAAGCTTATTTTTTATTATTGTAATAAAAACTATTAAAAAAGTGATTGTAAGACAAATAAATACACCCATCAACATTTATATGAAGCCACTAAGAAAGATTAGATAAATTAAAATGTTTACGATTCACTTCAGATGAAACAATTTCGATACACAAATGCTTCTTAGGTAATATGAGTCACTGCTGCAATGACGGCAATGACTCATTTACTAAATCGTTGTATGAGATTCCAATGTATATACAAATTTATTGCCACGGTTAACAATTTCAACTATGCGTGTGAAGCAGCTGCAAGATACATCAGATACATCTCCTCCCACACCATGTCCCTACCATGTCTTGTTGCATGTAAACATTGAAGCTAACTATCGGACGCGTCCTATTGTCACGTCTCATAGATAGAAGAGATGAAGGCTGATATAGATGTAATTACTACGAGTACTTTAGAGGGTCACTTTTGTACACGTCAATAAGTTTACCAAAATTACATTTTCACTATTCTGTTTGGTTCTCGGCTGCATTGTAGTCCTGACTATGTAAATGCTTTCTGAAGTTTCTAAGTTTCATTACATTTGCACAAATAGGTATATGATAATTAAGAGTAAGTACAAAGGTTTAATAAAATGATGTAGTTCAAACCATATTCACCTTAACAGGTGTACAAATTAAATTAAAGTTTAAAGTAACAATGGAATTAAACTTAAGGCTAAACAATAACGTAAACTATTTAATATTCTAAGCCATACACAGAGTATCTAACACGCTTTTCTTTTATTTTTCTTTTATTGGCGTTTGAGGATTTTGTCTTGAATTGTTTTACATCTTAAAAACGACGTTCATTTGTTGGTTTGAACTGGAGTGCGGCATAAGAAACCTCGTTTCCCCACGTAGCATGGAGGGTAATTAAATATTAGCTAAACAAATTCCTTAAATTCCTCAATTTCCGTTACTTGGGTGTCAACCGTGCCGTAGACGGTTGGTGTAGACGGCTCCTTCAACACAGTTTGTTTCTAGCTTTAGTCTCAATGATCGGCACCCATGTTGCCCAACGGCTCTATGTCATTCCATTGATAGCCGATAGCGGGTAACGGGACCGACTAGTTTGTTTTATTAATGAAACCTCCGACCCGCAGACAACGTTCATTAAGAATCACGTAATGAATGCAGCATATGTAATGGGATGCATATAAAATGATTGATTTAGATAAGAGTTGTCTCATCGAAAACGTAAACACGTAATCTTTAAATGTATGCAGTCAAGCTTGTTTGGGTTTATATGACTGGAATTTAATTAATTTCTTTAAAGCTTATTTAAGCCATAGCTATATAAAAGGTTAGTGTCATTCTACTTGTTTCACATGTTTATGGTGTATTGGTTAACTGAAACTTTGGTAATAAATGTAATAATTAAATGCTACCTAATACTAAGCTATGCCTAAGATAAAGCGTAGTCATAAATAAAAAACACTGTACCCTTATCGATGCAACACGACTCTATCAATCTAATATCAGTGTCAGTATTCTCGTATGGTCGTATGATCTCACTAGTAACCATGATCGGTATACGAGGAGCAATAGGTGCGCGACAAGTGTCGCGTTACGTATCACATCGCGTCGCGGAGATCGGGTTGCCGGCGCCGGCGCACTCACACTCCACAGGGTTGGGATGTACTAATTCATTTCATTACATTACATAATAAAACTTACTCGTGCAGCTCCTGGCATACAGATAAAAACTGCTTTCATTGATCAAAAACAGATCGCTTAATGAGTTTACTCACTGCTGAATGCGACAATTCTTTCAGATATGTAGGGCTTAGGGGCCACAGGCAGTCACGCTATGGGTTTGTAATCTTTACAGGCTTTTTGTAAACAAAAAACTAAATGATGACGACCGGGTTGGCTGGTTTTCGTACTAATAATGATTATTGAAGGATAAATGTTTTGTAAAAAAACTTCAGCCCATTTTGACTAATCCCAAAGTTTGTTCCAAACTGGCCGAAGCTGTTCAGTCGGACACTGTTAAATGAATAAAACTAGGAAATTCCACAGCCCTACACGAAGGTACTGACGCACGCGCATGTATGGAATAAAATTTACATCAAATGTAAAATGATACGTGTCGTTAGTGCTCCTACTCGCTTAGGATTCTGAATTTCTCAGAACCTCGTTTTAGTTCAGGAACCTGTTCTAGAAGCGGTGTCTATTGCATTTTAATAGCACCGGAAAATACATAGGAAAAAACTACTTTGAAATTGTAATTTACATCCACCTCTTTTTCAGATCGTCAACCCAGTAACATTTAACATATTCCTTGTGATTTGTAATGTTGTTTTGACAAAACAATTCTTATTTTTTATCTGCTCTAGATATACCTACATATGTAGGTACAATCAAGACCGATATAAACGATGTATGATATACCTACTTTACAGGCTTTTTGACAAATTATGAAGAATTCCAGGTATTCCATATACCTGTACCATTAACTTAACACCTATAAAGTATGTATTTAGAGGTATTATATGTAACGGAATCTCTGAACGTTATTTTTACCCACTTTGAACGTCAGGTTGAATTGAAACTTTGCATACTTATCCAAGGTCTGGTGATAATACAACAAAAACCATTCATACAGCCGAATATAGAACTTCCTTATTGTCGGAGGATTTTATTGATGTCGGTAATAACGCCTCAAATGTATAATGCATAACCTGTGTTTGATTCTGAATAGTTCGGATCTGATACAAAATGTAAGCTATGGCTGCTCTATTATTAGTACCTACTCCGTGTATACATACAATACCCAATACGTAATGTGTTGCTTAATCTATTCAGTAAAAATTAAATGTCAATCACAGCAGAAAAGTTCAGTAATTAGGACAAGTAACGGTAGAGTTGCACAAACGTTGCAACGAGTAATGCAGACGTGTTAACACGAATCGATATGCGTTTCCGCAAATAGGCGCGCAGCTGCGGTACAGTGAATAGATTAACGCAGAGGTTCGGTTCACTGGGAAAGTTTTTATAACTTGTTAACTGTCAAGTGGCTGTTTTAGTATCGTTCTGTTAAGTTCGTGAAAGTCTTGTAATAATCGATTAGGTAGTTTATTTACTTGTATGGTTGTTAGCATTAATGTACCCAGGTTTTGATCCATGGGGAGGGCGTAACCTAGGTTTTGACGCAAGGGGCTTCAAATCAGAATCTTGTTGCCCCTATAAAAATGTTAAAAAATACCCTATACCAACAACAGTTCGTAGGAATAATAGATGATTGTTGTCCAGAGTTATACTATTATAAGTTTAATGAATTTATTCCTAGAAAGACACATTGTCACTTAAATAGATCAATAAAAGTATCAAGCTCAATCTTACAAAATCGTTTCTTATATTTATTTATCACAGTTACAGTATTATGTTACTGTTTAAATTTTACGATCGCATTCGAATTGTGCATCATCATCACTTAATATACTTACTTTAGTCTGTGCACACGTACTGAGATAAAAAATGGCAATTACAGTGTGTCTATAAATTTTTTTGTGTGTTTGTATGAAATTGAACCTCTACACAAGGTCATAAGCTGTGTTTGTTTTGGCGCCACGCGGCAGAACTTGACCTCTTTGATGCAAGTACAGCGACAGTTGATTAGTAGGTATATCGCTCCGACTGATGGTCGGTTAATGGCTCGCAAGAGGTGCATAAACATGATCTAGATTCTATTGATTGCGAAATAGATTTTCTGTGAGTGTATGAGGTGTATCTACAACGGCTTTAAACTGTGTAGTTACGATTGATGGTTGCAATCTCTTTGCAGATGAAATAAACGAAATCGAACTAGAAAGTAGGTGCTACTGATACACCCACTTGAACCGTGAAGCAATACTATTAACTAGAGGTCGCGAGGTTAATTTAATTTCAGTGACATATTACCGAAATATATATAGGTATTATAAATTTTATAATTCTGCACACTTCTACATGATCTTTAACTATGCAAAATCTCAGATCCCTCCATTCACCATAAGGTGCTTAAAAAGGGTCATTTTGGAACACAACATTCATTTACGCTTCTTATTTGAATTTTGTCAATCATGATATTATTAGAAGGAGCTCGCAAATTAATTGTGAAAGGGACAATGAGTGTTACAAGACAAGTGGATCATCAAACCGCCATAACAGGCGTCGGCGCGGATCCGGCTGGCGAATCCTTCCCAAACTATGTGACACGTTATTATTTATATTTTATCTCCTAAGAATTTTTGTAGCAGACGATTTCATTACACTTTCATTATTTTCAAATGGTAACAAATTTTACTATAATATGTTTAATATCGTTTAAGGGACAAACAATATTGTAGTCAACTTATAACGTCACATCACGTAACGTTTTGCCAAGTATCTTTTGCTAAATATATAATATTTAAAAAATATTTTCTTGTTTCAATCCCCCCTCAGACCTTAACCTCAATAGTAACTTAAACCTCAGTTCACGATAAGTTCTGCAGTTCTTCATCATAATATACAATGTATGATAGTAATTTTAAAATATCAGACACAAGTTGGTAAGAGAAAAATTGATACGTTAAAATCAGAAGAATATACCTTTTATGTAGTGGTCGCTTAAAGCACAACCGTTTTTTGTACCTATATACACATTTCTTTTTTCATATTATCGTATTACTTGTTAATATACTGTTATTAATGGTTGCAAATAAAGTGTAATGGTCCTTGTTGTTGCATATTATTTACATAAGATACGCGCTTAAATATAGCTATCAAAACAAAAGGTTTAGAATGGCTGGCCTAAACAAATTGTTTACTGGAACGCCTGCACGTGTTCGCACCGAGAGGCCACTACACTACACCAATATAATACACATATACCAAGTAATGAACATATATGAGGACGTAGAAATATACGTACGTACCAACTATGCAGCCAATCATATGGTGTAATTATGACCCAGACACATTCCCGGCTATGGTCAGTTCTGGGAATTATACCCATCAATCAGTCGTCTTGTTTTCTTGTTTCTTCGGCGATACTCATACATTAGACGAAAAACGATAATTACTTTTTATTATTATATTAATATATTTTTCATGTAGGGTAAAGGTGAAGGTTTAATCAAAAAAAGAAATATTCCATTACAAAAATTTACTAAGTTATGACACAAATAATTAAAAACATCGAAATGAATTGAGAATTTCCTTTTTTTTTGAATTCGACTAATAAAAAAAACATACGTTACTTAACTTAAAAGTTTTACTAAATGAGCAAAGTGGATAGATAATAAATTTACATAAAGACTTATTTGTGCTAAATTTGATATCATGGAATCAATCACAGATGTTTTTTCAAATATAAAGTGATAATATTAATTTAACACAATTTATAGTCTAAACGGAATTTTTAACATCCGCTTAATATTCCGTAAACGATAACAATTGTAGGAACAAAACGCTAAACCGAATACCAGCCGATGACGTCAAACAGACACTGGGGAACAAACACCGCAGTTAGCAAACAGGCTATTAATGTTATCAGACGACAATAGTAACTGCAATGTCAAAATGTTGTGATAAGCTATCAGTAGTATGTTAATAGCTTTTAAGGTGCCTCATTTCCGAGATATCCCTCTAAACAAACATAAGTACCTACTCTAAACACTAAAAGGACTAAACATCACAAACACATCAAAACAAGAATTGCGCGCGCGCATACCAATTGTTTTGTAGACTGCATCTACATACATATAGATTCTACACGTTTCTCTTAAGGTAATGATATATTTTACCAGATTTAAAGCGTTCTGGCCATTAGAAACGACGATATTACAATCATAATAATATTATTTAAGCGATCGGCATCTTATTAATAACCAAATAGCAGGACCTTTTATTTATAACCTGATATATTTTGTTTACATAGCATTATGTATTCAATATAATCGGTGTACAAGACCATTTTTGACTCATATTGCATTTAAAGTATTTTCTCTATATCGATTACATTAATTAAATAAAGTTTATAGTATAATAGAGTCCGTTCATATCCGGCTTCAGGCGCTAGATGTCAAGCTGTCGGAATGTAGGAAAATCCCAAAGACACCTGATGTATAAAAATTGCATTAGCAGTTTGATGGAAAAAACCCGGTCAAGTGAGAGTCATATTTGTATTAAAACATAACAATCCAAAGAGTCTTTATTTTTAATATTAGTAATTTCGTATAATATTATTAGATACTAAATTATTTTCGGGCACATAAATTATTACGTTACATATTTTAGAGTAAAATATAATTATTTTCAGTTTATTTTGTGGAATGCATGAATATTATTAATGATGGGCAGTTGTTCGATAAAGAATATTCGAGAAGGATAAGAAATTATACAGGAATCATCAGCAATTTGTTTACGCTAAGCATTAGCACATCTTTATCCCTTTCCTAATTGATAAATTAAGTGGATAGTATTATCTCAACACCTGACACAAGGAGGACACGTGTTTCCTCTTCCAGCGATGGCCTTGCACCTGGCTGTAGCCGATCTCGGTCAACCACTGATGACGTCTGTAGACGGAACTGCCTTCTAGATAATAGGGTTGACTGCAATACCTAAAGCGCATCTGTGCAAATCTTGAAATGGAAATAATATATTTATAAAAAGGCTATAAATAATTATTTTAAGCAAAAATGAATACTTACGTAAAAACATAAAACCGTTTGTTTACAAGACATTTGACTTAGGGTGGCTACTAAACGTAACTTCATTAACTCTACGTAATTTCATTAATCCGCATTGGAGCTACCGATCTTCCAATCCACCACGTGGCGTGGTTAGTAGCTAGGCTTGGTGGTCGAAATCAATAGCCAAGCCATTTATTAAAACATATGAATGGTACAACCCTATTTCAGAAGGCAAACAACAAATAAGATTTTATATTTTTAACAAATTACATAACAATCTTCCAGCTACTTTTTAGGCGCTGCTTTGCAATTATAATTTGAATTCCTTAAATTTTTATGAATGTTATTAATATTAAGCGGTTCAATCTGATTTTTAAAAGTTTCCAATTAATTATAGAATCTGCGAGATAAAACTCATTAGCAACAGTTTTATATTAAACAAAATTATTCAAGTTTAGTACAAATAATCTAGATTTTATTAGTTCTTACAAGTAGAATCCATCCAGACGAACCCACCTACTCCTCTACCACCTTTGAAGTATGTATATTAATTTGAATACCTATTTAGTTTACAAATAGATTTAAAAGGGAAGTAATTAAATGATAAATTCAATTAAAACAAGTACGTCAAAACTAATAATTGTAAATGTACAAAAACGTTGTAACAATTAAAATTAATAAATTCATTTGTTAAAACCAGCAACCATAAAAATAATGAGAACCTCAGATCGTTAGCAAACAAGCAAATTTCACACCACTCTATGAGAAGTGTTTCGTAAATCTTTTATTTAAACGGCTTCGTCACATTTGGAAGTGTCAACAATTTGTTTGACATGTGTCGGGATTACGGCCCGTAAAATTTTATATTTATGACAAAATTTATCGAATTTTAAACGGCTTGCAGTCTCACGTAAGACGTTTGCGCAGAACCTGTACATAAGAAAATTTGTTAATCGCTATCGTTTGTGCAGACTAGTGACAATAACTTTCAAAACTGAAGAGAGTTTTAATAAAATTAACTTTTCCTGATCATTATAAATCATATAAGAATTTTGTGAACGCCTTCTTTATAAAAAAGAGAAACAATTTGCAAAATAGAAACGTATAGTAATTTGAAAAGAAACTTGCTCACTTTTTTGGTTGATGCAAGTGCAAGGCAATTTGAAAAATATTTCCATAGAGTATTAATAAGAAGTGTGTCGTTTCGAGCGACCTCAAACAAACCACACGCGAAACCAATTTCACAACAAAGGGTTATTTAACGAACACCCATAAAGTTTTTACAAGCACAAGTTTTAATATGCCCACAAACAATAGTTTTGTCCTAGTGCCTACTCGAGCATGAGGAAACCTCGTAATTAGACGTCGGTTATAAAATAACCATCAAAATATTCGAAATGAGTGAGTTCTTGTTAATCTCTAAAGGAAGCTTAATAAGACTCCAGCTACAAACAGAAGACTTAAAGACTGAGCTTTAGAGATCAATATTGCGTGAAGATATGATTACAGAACTTTAAAAGCAAGCTTGTAAACTGTAAAGTATTTAAAATCCGACCACTACATAAATTATGCTTTGTATGACAGAGAACGTTGTTGCAAGTTTTTACGATTTAAACATCAAGAATATGATTAACTTGGCGGTTTCATGAGGTCAGGCAGGTGAATTGGTGTTCGATGCCAGACATAACAATCGCAGCACCGTCATTGTCATTAAGCATATTGTTATTGAACACGCTTGGTTCTGGTTAATTATAATATTAAAATTATTACTTTTTGGCAATAACATCCGTCAGCTGTAGGCTGGTTTGAATTCCTCTGGGATTCTTAAAGTTCCGTAACCGTATAATTAAATAGAAGCAATTTAATAACTCGAGACTCGTCATGTTAAAAATAAAGAAAGAAAGAGTGAAATCGTTTTCATTGAAATTGATTGAGGAGGAGAAACACCAAGACTGGAAGCAGAAAACTAAATTCATCATTTACACCTCTGCCCCTCGTTTCAAACGACAGTGGATTGGCATGGTAACCACTACTACATATGGGTAGTCATTATGATAATTTAGAATGATTTAGACACGTGTAAGTTTTTCATTCAGGGTTAGAACCAGCCAAAGGAGTTAGGTGACTACCTAGTTTATTGCCAAGTTAAGAGTTCAGTTCAGTTCACAAACTGGTATCGCATGTAAGTACTCAAATTATGTATATTATGTACCTGAGGAGAACATGAGTTATACTGAGTATAGTATGAGCTGCAACACGAACAGAGTTTCTTTTCTAAAATAACAAAACTAGCCATTGTTACTATAAAAATCAGCTTCCTAATGTAGATAAACTTAAGTCTTTTGTAATCCTATGGGATGTATTGACGCTATACTCGTAATTTCAATAACAACAAACATTTCGAGCAGCCGCGCTGCAGCTGTCGGAGCCACGTGCGATGGTCACGACGAGGACCGCACGGATTGCGACCGTCACGATCCTCCGTCGTCGTGCTCGCTCCACAGCTGCATTCCTTGTCAAGAGCGGCGAAGTAGATTCGATATGGCATTATAAATAAACTGATGCAGGGTAGCAGATAGCAGCTACGCAGTCAGCCGGTAAAAAGTACTAAAAACAAAACAATTATCTTGTATTTTTATGAGATATGATACTATAAAATAAAGGATATCTTTATTTCATTTCATTAAAAATTATTGGCTAACATAAAAATATTTACAAAATTATGATTAATTAAAAAAATATATAAAAAGAAAATTTCCTCTAACAGGTATGCCCGTGTGAGGCAAGGTACCCAAAACACTGGCGGCGTTAAATTTTTTTTTTAAATTCATTATCTTGTTTGAGACTAATGCTATTGATAAAAGTATGGTGTAGTGATGTATGGAATTTCAACATACATTTTTTTTAAGTAGCCAGTATTCCTCGCGCCTCTAAGGCAAATCTAGCGATAGCTCATGTCCTAACATTCATAAAGCATTCATAAGATAAGCATTTATTAGCATTTATACAGATATTTTTTAAATGTGCTTGTTTAAATTGATACTGTATCTCTTAAAACTTTCGTGAACATTTCGTTTCGAAGGCGCGTAGGAATGTGACATAACAATCGCACAGGTCGGAGGTTGGGGTCGCTTGCCGCGTTCCTTTATGAAATTGCAAATTCATTCACCGCCCAGCTGGCCGTATCAAAACAACAGTCGAATGTTCTGTTCTGTACCTATCACTAATTCTAAATTCGAATCTGATTTTAATTCTTTTGAAATGCCCACTTGGTATGATGTATTATTTAGAACTTTTAAACACATAAAAAGTTTCTGTATGTTTTCGTTTATAATTCTGTTAAGGATAGAGTGCACAATAAAAATTAATGTATTGTAAAGATGTCGTAAAGTTTATTAAAGTATGATTTGGGTCTAATACACACATATTGTATTGCTTTATACCTACATATTTTGTAAAGACATAAAGCAGATTTGTACTTTTAAATATAAATAATAATAAAAATTACCTACCAATACCTACTGGCGATATTCCAACATACTAAAACTTATAACCAACATTTAGTTTAACAATATCATAGACTAGTCATATCGCAGATGGTGATTACTTGAATCGTGTGTAGTGTCAATCGTGTGTAGTCGCTAAAACAAGGAACAGTAGTAATGTTTATAAACTGATGATGTGTGATGCCTGCGTGTCTTCAGGTCCATGCCACTGACAACACTAACAGTAACCAGATAAACTACCTTTTTATATTGGGTTACTCGATACCATACTGAACGTATGGAAAAGGACTTTTTAAAGTCTAAATCTAGCAAGGTTTAACCTCTCCATATCAAAGAATAATTGTTTCTCTGTATATGGTAGGGTATCATAGTAACGTAAGACACTATGTATAAATTGGAGCTAAACTAATATAATAATGAATAACCACCTAAAGTGTAATTCTTTACGAATAAAACTTTCAATACTATTACATATTATATTATTTACAACACCGATTCCCTACAATGTACCGGGAAATTTAATTCAAAGAAAATAACAC
>DWQL01001433.1:0-11465 GCA_018231265.1 Noctuana haematospila
TCTCCACCAATCCGCATTGGAGCAGCGTGGTGGAGTATGCTCCAGGCCTTCCCCGGTTGTGGGGAGAAACCCGTGCCCAGCAGCGGGACATAAAAAGGGTTGAAGGCATTTTTTCTGTATAAAGATTTTTTGCTGTTGCCATCATCTCGTGTAACTGCGTCGTAATCGTGTGTCCCTGATATTTCAATGTACATAATATATGTTTTTGACAGTTTGCTGTCAACTAATTTAAAGCAGCCAATAGTTTCCGATCATGTTAACTACAAATTATATATAACGCGTCATTTCACCATTAATAGAAGCAAGGAATCACGTTGTTAAATCATACAAACATACATACAAACTTAGCCCCCGTTATTCACCTCTTTAGGAATTTCGGAAAATTCTTTCTTATCGAATGCCTATCTCGTACAAAGAAAACACCCTCCAAATTTCAGGCCTCTACTTATATCCGCTATTTATAGGCTGTGCATTGATCCGTCAGTTAGTCATTCAGAACAAAGCATTTTATAAGTATAGATTTCATTTCGGAGTGTTGTCGGATCCGATGTCGTGTCGTGTCGTTTGATGAGGAAGCATTTATTAAAAGCGTGTTATAAATCTTTAGTCCGGTTTAATAACAAAACAAATGGTCACTCTACCATCTAGGCGATGCGGAAGACGCGAGCTGTATCCAGCCCAGTTATCTTGCACTAATAGCCAACACCGTTCCCTTCATTCACACCTCGCTATCTCGTGATAATGCCTTTTTCATTGCTTTTTAATTGCTAAACAATTGCTCTTTTCAATCTTTGTTGAGGTAATCAAGTACTTGGACACGGTAATGTTTATTAACGTCTGTAGGTACTACTTAAACTTAGTTTCCTTTATTTTCTTTATACGTTAATGAAATTGTCTATGAAGAAATAGAAGTGTCTGTAGAAGTGTTGGAAATTGTATATTTCGAGATTTTATTGTATTTAAGTAAGAGCCCGTTCACAGAATCGCGCTTTGGCATATAGTGCCTACCTAATTGGAAGGTAGATTATAATTAAACTAAATAATTTTGTGTTGTAAATTGAACAAATATAAATATTCATTATGTTGCATTCCTTTTAATTAAAGGCATTTACTTACTAGTTTCTTTTGGAAACATAAATTTTGATTAAACATAATGTAAAAAATTAATATAAAATAAAAAATCAAACACTAACATTTGTCTATTATACCTACATAATATCCATATTGAATCCATACATCTGAAAAGGTAATTGGGAAATTGAAAGAAGTAATAACTTAATCAATAAGTAAGTAGATACCTAATCAATATCTATTATTGTACCTACCTACTGCAAGTTACATTATTTAGCTATTAGGAAATTTAATAGCTGCATAGTGAATAGTTTAAATATCTTTTTCATTATTAGTTATTACAGATAATGTAGCTGAAGTAGGTACCTAATAAAGTAACAAATAACAATTAACAACAAATAAAATATAGGTATAGGTACCATACAACTACACAGTAATTTAAGCCTTGAAATTCTATATAAATGCAATTAATTGTAGGTAGGTACCAAGTACCTACTACCAACCAACCTTCTTATAAATAAGTACTCAGGTAAATAGGTCGAATACGGATTCATAAACAATAAACCGTGTTAATATTATATGCCTAGGGAGGTATATCGAAATCAGTGAAAACCTTTAAAATTAGTTACGCATTTGCAACCGATACGGCCGTTACGCCCGTTACTTATCGAAAAACAATAAAAACAGAATAAAAAAACATTCAAACAATAATACCGAAGCGTGCGAGAATGATTATCATTATCAACCGTTGCTTTGAAACACGGAACATTTTTTATCAAACCATTCACAAATAACCGACAGTGGGGACCGTTACCACCTGCCTTCCACATACATACGCATAACGCATAGGGACACATTGATAAAGCATCGCCACCATCGATAGAGCCTGCAGTAAATAATGGATACACCAGAAACCGGTAATAAAGTATTTAAAGCCGTGAGTCTACATCGCGAATAGGCACGAGCGAGAACAGTTACGAACAGCTAACCATAATTAATTACGAAAAAACATGAATTCTCAATACGGCAGCAAGAAACAGTAATCTTTTAGGGACACCTTGCGCAAGATCTGAGATGAGCTTTCGAAACTATACGACGTATGGCGAACTCAAATATTTAAATTATGCGGTAACCAACACTATATCTTTTTATTGTATCCTAACGTACTGGAACGTAATCAGTGAAACCGGTTTTGAGGTATTTTTAACGGATAAGATGCGAGTCCGGGAGGGACGGAACTGAGTACGAAAACGGCGTAAACTGATTGATACATCGCGAACACTCACCGGCCATTTGGCGCCGACGGGGAATGCACCAGCTTCACGGCAAACAGAAACTGGATCGCACACACGAGGAGGCAGCATAGATTCAGCGATAATGTCAACGCACACAATGCTAACGTCACTTCGTACACCACTGCGAACTCTTCAGGAGCACCGGTCGCCGGCGCGGAAATCTTTAGAAGGAACAGCAAGGCTAGCAGAGCCAGCAGCAAACTGACGAGGCACAATAGAGCGAGCGAGGTGAGCGCCTCCTCGGTGGCAGCCCGCGTGCTCCGAGCTCTCGTGGGAGCCGGCCTCGCCGGCTGCAGTCCCGTTGCATTCCCATTAGCCAGCTTCGGAGGAGACGACACCGCTATGGGTGCGACGACCGACACTGATGCGGCAGGCGGCTGGGCTCCAGGACTGACGCTGGCCGAAGTTCCGCCGACGGAATGCTTTGAAGAGTCTAGCGTGGAGACGTTGAGCGGTAGATGGTGGTGCGGCCGCCGCGGCATGTTCTGGTAGCGGTGGTCGGCATCGTTAGCCGCCGGCGGCCGCTGTGCATGCTTCAACATAGCGCAGCTCTCAAGCCGCGAGCCGCCATCCCGCCGACTGGTTCTCCGGCATTCGGGCCGGTTTGCTATTTGCGATTACTACCCACACCGACACGAGCAACACGCGCGGCGGTCGCGACTAGACTGCTCTCGCCCCTCGCTCGCCGCTCGCTACCTGCACGTAATTATGTCAATCAAACCGGTGCAGGCAGGGTGCATTCGCCCACCGGTACCACTGGAAAACTTCGACCAAACTTACCCCAACAATACAATAGGCGAGGACAATCCCGAACCTTCAATAAACACCTGACATTGTCAAACGACAAACCGAATGGAGTTTGTATTTGTAAGCAAAAGATTCGAGTGCGCTGTTTGTTTTGTAAACTAAATACCTATCTATACAATTGAGACCATCATCACTGAAAAACTGAATGGATGCTCTTTATATTAAATTGTGCTGCCGGGTTTCATGATTGCTCTACATCTGAGCATTTAAGTCTCTACATATTCGTAAGTATTTTATACTCTACATTTCTCGGGATTCAGATGCATTAGTTTTGACAACAAGCTTGTTAGAACTCTTGAACGGGAGATAAGATAAAAATGGTAGCGTGCTAGCGTCGTTCAAAGTTTTTTATTACTCTTAAACCAGCAAATAGTCCCAAAGAGTAAATAAATCTATAGGGAAAATGCTTTAATTCATCATATCCACAGTTGGCTAAAGTAGTGTTCCGTGACGTCACTCAATCCCGAATTCTTTACTTGATAGGAGACTCGAATCAAGACCATGAATAGAATTTTTGAAATACGAAAATGTTTTTAATTTGTTTGAAGAAATGTTTTGCCATATTTGATGACTCTACATTCTGTTCTCTTGACTTACAGCTACAAATATCCAAATGTAAGTTTCAAAGTTTTTGAAGTTTGCAGACTCAGTCTGAAGTCCATGCGAACATAGTTCAAAGTATAAGCTACTCTTCCCTATCGGAAGTTGTATCCGTAAACCAACTTTAGAGAGTTAAAATAACCATAAATAAAACCATAACCGACATTCAAATGCATCGTAACCATATAAATTTTACCAACTATCAAATTATTTCACAACTGTGTGCTTCCATATATTTCCCGTTTACGTAAATAAAATAAATAAAATTTGATTGCATTCACATAAAAATGTTCGCACGATACCATCCGTTTTAACGTGTTTCCAAATTAATGTTTTGATTTCTTCACTATTGGATTGGTATCTATGTCTACTGTTTGTTTGTTTGATTGTTGGTTTGAACGCGCTAATCTTAGGAACTACTGGACCGATTTAAAAATTCTTTTAGTGTAAGATCGTGTTAGTGTCCATTTATGGAGGAAGGCTATAGGCTATCAAACGTTACGTTGCAATTCTTAACGCGGGTGATACCGGGCAGCACAGCTAGTAGCTCTATAAAACCCGATCCTGGATCGACTGAAATTCCACCACTGTTCTATATGTTCATGTTTAAACTGCTGTTTATAACTTAGGTACTTACCTACTATGAACGTCTGTTAGGAAATATGATACTTAATCAAAAAAGATATTGGCATGGCATTATTGACCAATCTACTGTAAGATCCTCCACACACGGCCGGATGACACGCGCTATAGCACCTGTCTGACACCTGCTTTACACAAAAACTGGAGACGACCAAGTTTCTTAATGACATGTATGGGTTATGGATTATTTTGATAATATATAAGCATTTAATAGGCTTGTGTGAGTAGTTTTTAGGTTTAATAGGTACATTACCTACAATTACGTGTAAAAATCCTTGTGTTGCGTAAGAGTTTTTTTAAGTTTATTCAAGTCGAGCGAAGAAAATCGGTGTAAAAGGCTAGTTATGTTGACTGCAATTCTTCTTATATCTAACTGCTTGGTGGAGATAAGTACGGTTAAGTGTTAGATTAGTGTGTTTACTTTCTCCCGAAGGCACTACTAGTCTGCTACCTAAGATCTTTTACTAGGTTTGAAAATCACTATAATTATGACTATAAGAAACGAGGTCTCGTGTCCCTGATAGAGGAATGTCACGATGTCAAACGACAGTCTTACACACACAGTAGACAAAGGCATTAGTACTCCTGAACATTAAGAGTGTTGGCTTATATCCCCCTTAACCTCACTTTGTTGCGCAACATAATAACTTCCTTTAAGGGGAAGAGGCGAGGAGGGGATAGGGGTGAACCTTACCGGGTTGGAAGAACCTGGCAAATATGTGTCTTTAAAAAGCATGGACGACACGAAAGCACCGAAGATCTCAAGAAATTTTGCCAATAGCATAGTTTCTTACTGCAAATAACTTTTTAGAACCAGTGGTACAGTGGTCCCCATACTGCGCCCCGTGACTGTGTAGTGTTACTTTATGGAGTATATACTTGTACAAGGCGATGTATCATTTTATTACACAGTTTAATACAATTACTAAAGATTAAACACTTTGCTAACGAAGGAAGTGTCTGGTTTGCCTACGCACATGTTACTCGATCCTTGTAAGGTTTTAGCAAAGTATGAGGTTTCATTAATAAATCCAATATTGACACGGTATTAGCAAGCTTTACACTTGACCCCGAGTTGAGGTGAGCTCAATTCCCGATAATTGTTTATAGTAAAATACATACTTCGTACTAGATTACAACTAAAATAAACGGACTGAATATCAGTAAAACACAAACAATTTTGCCGTAATGAGCCGTAATTGTATGCACGCTCACACATTCACAGCATGATATTCTCGATAGCCTTTGCGTGACGTTTACTCACAAATTCAGACGCTGTCGTTTTTGTGCTTCACTACAGACCTTCGTTCTTTTAGTAGGTCCATGTTAAACGGTCTGTACTCTCGGTTTAGCTTTCTCGGAATTTTCATTCAGCTACGATTTCAACCCTTTAGCATCAAGTTCCCACGTTAGCGTAGAGATAATTTTCCTACGCTAATAGCTGCGGCCTGCAGTCTCTTGCCGTCGCATTAAATCTGTTTTTGCTATCAACCATCATTAGTCATTCTAGAAACTTGATGGCTTCTGGTATTAAGAAAATTATCGATATCTTTCTTATTTCTAAGTAGAAATAAAATAGTAAACTCATTTGTTATAGATATTGTCAATTTGTAGAAAGTTTTTGACCTCCTGCGGCCTATTTTTAACTTCTTTCTATAAGCTAAGCCTAGCAGAAGTAGGTAGGCTATCTAATGGCAAATAGTTTCAGTCGCTTTTATACTTATTTATCACAGTTTATTTTATTAAAGTATTGCCCAATAAATCACATGTGATTCGTCGTTATTACGTAAAAAATAATCAAAATCTCATCACAAACAACTGATATATAAGAAGTGAAGATAGATAAAAAATATAAGAGGTGAATCTAGATAACAAATGAAAAAATGCATGTTACCTACATCCGAACCACCTAATTTTTCAAGTCGGTAAATTGATAAGTTAAATTTTGGGGAACTTTAATTTTTAGAGACATAGGGCAAGTCTGCGTAAATAGATTTAGCTATTCGATTCGATTTCTTCTTCAGAACTAGAAGTAATATTAAGAAAACTTGTAATCGGTGCGTTCGCGCGTTCATCTAAAAACGTCATTGAGGGCGTTGTCCGCAGTGTTGCATCTTCTGTAGCTACTGTTAACCACGTTATCATGATAAAAAAGACAGTTTCTTTCTGTTCGTTTCGTTTCGTTCTGTCAAACTAATTTTATTTTTCTGGAATTATTAGTTTGTATTCTCGTCCAGCGAAACTTTTTAAAAAAGTTGTAGGATATAAAATCATTCTACTATGTAAAAATAATTATGTATTTAATTATAGCAAAAAAAGTTAATGGTACCTACAAAAGGCGGACCTAACGCTAAAATAATACTCTGCCAGTCTACCTTTGGGATAACCAGAAATCACTGAAGGCGGTACAGAGAACATAAGAGAAAAAAAAATTAAGTAAATTATCTACTATTTACTTAACTCTTCATGGTCACTTAACCCTGTCGACGTAGTCGCGTGTCACAGCGAACTTGAAGGAACAAGCTATTAAAGAATGCCGTAAGTCTAGTTCGCGCCCCCTACCGCACTAGCAATCAGTCATGTTTTTGTGATAGTTCCTAAGTACGGTAGGTTCGTTATGTGATAGCAAAATGGAGAACAGATTACGTCAAGTAAAATAAGTGTACAACTTTGATTTGAAGATAGTTCTGTTGCTAATTAGAGCGTGTTAAAAATATAAAGGTTACATTTTAGACATTTAACTACTAAGTCATGTATGTATTCTCTAACTACTTCATAGAAAAGTTAAAAAAAAACTTTAAAAAAATGTATAGGTCTAGTTGGATAAAAAACATTAAGAAGTTTCAGGACCGAAAAGAAAAAAACACTGTAACACGGGGATTTTCTTGCCTTTTTTATTAAACTTTAGTTTATTAGTAATTCTGAGCGATCTCAATTATCAAATATTACGTAATAAGAAAGACTACATGAGGTCACTTCGCAGAGATAAAGTTTCGTATCGTCATGGCCAGCGAGTTTAGTTAGCACTGACGTTTCTGGTTATTAGGTATAACTGTGTTGTGTTGTGTGTAAAAAACGCTTTAGAAATAAGTTTGCTGATAATTCGTAGTATTGAATAGGTACATTTTAGTAATCGTTTTTTTTTATTTTTTGGATTTACCGTTGTGTGCAACAATGGCGTAAGTAATTGTGTTTAAAAAAATTAAGCTTTTGGCGGGAATGCGTGTCGCAGAGTAGTTTTTAATTATAGAGTAACTTTCACAGACATAATATAATTTAGTTATTACTCCTACTACTTTTTAAAGGCAAATATAATATTGTAGCTAATAATATTGAATAATAAAATTTTAGTAACTGTAACTAGATACATATTTTAAAGGCAGTATCACTAATATTTTACACAATTTATAAAACAATTAAGTTCTTAATAAAGACACATGTCATGTTTTATTTTTAAAATGAAATATTTTATGACGATTTATTTATTATATTATTACTTATTATTAAACTAAATACGTAATAAATACCAAAGCTACCTACAAACAGGTATTCCTTATGTAAATATTATTCTTTCCAGACCAGTTATGGACGTGATAGTAGTCGGATGCGGCGCAGCCGGTATCGCTGCAGTGAGAAAGCTCCACGACGCTGGACTGAAGGTTCTTGCGCTTGAAGCTGACGACAGGATCGGTGGAAGGATCAACACTGTGCAGTTTGGGGAAGGTGCCTTAGATATTGGTGCTGCTTGGTAAGAAACACTACCATCACTATCAGGATCCACTACCATCAGGATCCACTTCCACTATCCACTTTACAGCGGTAGCAGAGACTTATACTAGAAGATAGATTAAGAACATTTATTTTCATTTTCCAAGGGTGCCTGGACCTGAAGATAACGATGCCTCTATAAACTTTTGAATCGGTGAATGGTCTGGTACCATTCTTGGGAGGGAACAGCTCCCCTCTTCCTACGGCAGTCAGTATTTTTGATGTTGATACGGAAAATACGGGCTCATACAACATTAAACGTGACAAAAAAATACACTAAGATTCTGCCGCCTAGTAAAAAAACATTAAATAACGTTACATCTAAATATTGGTCCTTCGAGCCGGATAGCTTAGAAAATTAATACAATATTATTCTAATATTTTTCAAAGTTCCAATTTCAATCTTTGTGTTGTAATATTGGCCACATCTTTCTTTTCAGGTGTCATGGAGAAAAAGGGAATGTAGTTTTCGAACTGGCCAATCCTCTAGGTCTTTTGGGGAGGCCTTCAAACCCGGATACAGCGTGGTACCTCAAGTCCAATGGAGACATGATACCTAATGCAACCTGCGACGAAATAATTAAGGCCATAAACGACGAAGTAGCTAATTCTGATAAGAATAATACGAGATCTGTCTCCGACAGTGTAAGGAGTGCGTAAGTATCATAAAGCATAGGTACTTAAATGGGAAAATACGGAAAGGAATCATACACATTTTCAAGTAAAATGTGGTCAAGACGAGACCATAACACTCGCATAGTAAGTTATCAGATGTAGAGCCAGGCTTTACAGTTCTAACTATACATGCCCTGACTTCACAAACTCTACATCGCAGTCAAAATATGTGGCGCCGTTTCGTTACTACAAGAACTATTGTATAACAGAATAGTAATAAACTGTTAATATTTATCACCCTTTTAGCACCATTTTATGGGTATAAATGTGATGATGCGATGGTAGGTGGAGTTAAGGCGTGTAGAGTTAGAAACTCGGCTCTACATGGGATCTGATAACTTTTTGATATAAAGTGGTCTCTTCTCTTGGGTCAGTATAACTCGCGTTCCAAAAAAACCGACTTCAAAGTTGTCGCGCGCATACTTCAATTTAAGACTTATATGGCTTTCTCATGGATGCCGCTGTCAGAACTTACCAAATTAAAATGGCACGAAACTTGAAGCGTCAGCTTTCAAATAAAAAAAGAATCATTAAAATCTGTTCACCCAGTCAAAAGTTATGAGGTAACAAACATAAAAAAAATACAGTCGAATTGAGAATGTTTATTGTTATTTAACTATTATTTTCAGTGCAAAATCCAATCCAAACCTGAAGAAGGATTCACAGCTTGCCAAACCTTTAGTTGAATGGTACGAAAGGGACAGTCATGTCGGAGGGCATTCGGATCCTAAAAATGGCAAATCCTTGCGAGGACTGGAAGAAAATTGGGTTTGTGATGGCGAGTTCATGTTGAATTGGAAAGGACGGGGCTTCAAAACTATTTTGGATGTACTTTTGGTAGATATTTTATTTATACCTACAACCCTTTTTATTACTGCTGGGCACGGGTCTTTCCTCACAACCAAGGCCTGGAGCATACTTCACCACGCTGCTCCAATACGGATTGGGAGAGCATACCTATAAACTCACATACAACACATAAGCTCTGTGAGGATTCCCGATTTTTTTTCACTCGAAGACCAGTTTGAAGAAACTTTGTATGATCAATTCCCTCGTAAAAACTTGAACCTGTAATAAGTGTGTAGGCCATTTTCTGTTTCCTTTTCTCTACCTCTGTCCTATTTATTACATCATACTTCTTTTATAACAGAACAAACACCCAGACCCGTCAAAAGAGATTCCAGTACAAATTCTCCTCAAGAAGGAGGTAGAGACCATCAAATGGCGGAGCACCCAGCCAGGACAGGAGCCCGACCACTCGTTAGTGCACGTGAGGTGTACGGACGGTAGCTTGTATGCGGCTAAGAGTGTTATCTTGACCATGTCTGTTGGGGTTTTGAAAGAAAGGTATTTATATACACACCAATATATTATTATTTTAAACAAGCTTTAAAGAAAGATGGAAAGAATCTTTCTATCTTTGAAAGAAATACTAACGAATCTGTCTTTATCTTTGAGAGAAAGACGAAAAAATCTGTTTTTATCTTTGAAAGAAAAACGGAAGAATATTTTTAATATCTTTGAAAGAAAGACGAAAAAATCTTTCTCTATCTTTAAAAAAAAAGACGAAAGAATTTTTCTGTCTTCGAAAGAAAGATCTCGCTCTGATTTTGAACTAATCACATTTGCGAAATAAGATAAAATTATTCCTAAACATGAATTTTATCTTACCAAATGCAATGATGATTACTATTCCTATAATTACATTAGAAAAGATAAAACACAAGTAAAAATAAACTATTTATTACAGAAACAAAATAACAAAAAAATAATTATTAATTTTCTCTAATAACCGACAGACATCAACAACTATTCAACCCGTCACTGCCGCCCGAAAAAGTGACTGCCATTAACACGCTCCAACTTTGCGTGCTCGACAAAATCTATATCGAGTTCACAAAACCCTGGTGGCCGAAGACGCCAGCCAACTTCTCACTCCTCTGGTCGGACGAGGACAAAGCAAAGTTCGAGCACGAGAAATGGGTGACCGACTTATACGGTTTCTTGACTGTGGAACACCAGCCTAACCTCCTGTTAGCCTGGATATATGGGCGGGGTGCTGAGGAAATGGAAAAAGTTAGCTTGGAAAAGGTTAAGGCTGGTGTCAGCAAACTGATGGATGTCGTGTTTAAAAAACAGTTCAATGTAACGCCTGTTAAAGCTGTAGTTAGGTGAGTTTTCTTAGTATTGTTATTTACTTTATTTATTTACTAGCTTGCCCCCGCGACTTCGTCGGAGTTGACTTTAGAATCTGGCCATAAAATCAAAAATACAGTATGTAGATTTATTTGTATTGAGAGCCCTATATAGCAATTTTCATACTTATAAGTCCAGAAATATAATGAAACATTCTATACAAACTTTGCCCCCCTATTTTACGTTCTTAGGGGTTGAATTTCTAAAAATCCTTTCTTAGTGCTCACTTACATCTTTAAAGGAACTCCTGTACCAAAATTCAAGTTTCTAGATACAGAAGTTTCGACTGTGCGTTGATATATAAGACGTTTGCCTTTTATATAAACACTAGCTGTGCCCCCCGGTTTCACCCGCGTTAAGAATTGCAACGTAATGCTTGATATCCAGCCTTCCTCGATAAATGGACTAACT
>DWQL01001434.1:0-11463 GCA_018231265.1 Noctuana haematospila
AACGTTCACAGTTTTTCTGTAGTGTATTTAGTATCAGCATTGCACCCGTGCGAAGCCGGGGCGGGTCGCTAGTATTGTATAAAGCAGTATTATGTATATTACGTAGGTACATAAATTTCAAAAAATCTGCATAATTTAAAGAAATTGCAATGTCATAAACTCTACCTAGAAACTCTTCTACGTAATTACGGATTAAAGTAAATACGGATTTCACAATAAATTAAACTTGTTTTCTGACTAACAACAGTATAAAATAACTAGCATAGACAACATAACTAGAAAACTCATTAAAAACATCACCCACTAGAATGTTAAGAAGCGCTTCAGTTTAGATAACAAACGGCACGTGAGCAAATTTCTCACAGAGTGGACCATCCGCCTCATTATAATAAATCCTAAAGATCAAAAACAACGGATCATTGTGCGCACTATCTCGATCCATTCAGACCCAGAAGGAAACTCAGAAGACAATGTTCATTAAACGAATACCAAAGTAAGTCGCTTCAATAATTGCTCGCTTCCATTTAGACTTTGCATGAACCATTGAATAGGATAATTTGTCGGTGCACCCTTTAGCCGCTTTGGAAGTAGACATTTCCAAGGGTCCGAACGGAGAGCTCTGATACCTCGTTAGTTATCTTGCGTTGCCACTAAATAATTGTAGCAGAATTGTAGAAATTCAAGGTTCACCCGAAAATGTAACTTAAATCCCAGGGCAGCAGAGTCGAAGTTACCTTGAGACAAACACTGCTGCTGTGGCTAATAAGATTTCTGACTTAGTAGTTGGAAATAGGATCGAATATGAAACGGGAGGCTTGCATTTTTATGAATCGCATAGTTTGATTGACTTTGAATCTAAAATAGATGACATTAAGGTTGTTAATGAGATGGGGCAATTTGCAGGAGCTATTTTTGAGATATGCCGCGTGGTACGGAAGCAGGAGCAATTTAAGTGTCCACAGTCTTTATTTACCGGTATTGAGTGATATATTTACGGACAAATGTGATGGTACAAACGATTCAGTTGTGTCGGTGATATTTCTTAGTTATTTTCACGTTGACTTGACAAGAGACCATACTGCCGAGTTGAGTTACGCATCTCGATTCTTTATTTTAGCGAATTTGCGAGACAGGACAAGAAAGTTGTATGGTAAATGCTTTTGAAGAGCTGTTCTGAGACATAAAAAAAGTTGTAGAATAATCTAGATGGACATATTAATGGGATTTTATTGGCATGCTACTCTTGCACGTATGAGAGATCGATAAATTATTCCAGTCTAGTAAATCTATATTTCAACAAATACGAGTATCGATTTACTACAGGCTTCATGGCTGTTAAAAGTTTTAACTACATCTGTTGTTAATCCGTGACTTTATTCAGATTATTTTGAGGTTCCTTGTAAATCGTTTCGTTAATCCAAACAAATTAATCCAAAAGAAAATGCGCTAAGTAATTTGTTACTGAACTTAATTGTTTTCTTCTTTAGCAAATTAAAACTCAACGATAACAAAATAGCGCCAAGTTATCTACAAATTAGTGACCTCTAAACCAATCTGAACTCCTTTGATCTCGCATCTAAGCTAAAAGAACAATAAATTGTAATCAATAGACCCACAATTAATGACACCAATTAAATAATCGTAAAAAATATAGTCCATAACTTCCCGTAATATAACGTGTTGCGTGTACGTTACTTTATTTATGAGCATAAGATGTATTAGCGTTTCAATAGAAAAGTTATGGCCCTAGCAAAAGAGCGGCCTCGGAACTTATATCAACGATATTTTGAGCTCGCTTGTCGGATTATAGAAAAATATCGGTCTATCAATAATCGTAATAAATACTTCGTTAATAATGTATATGGGAGTTCTGTCATCGTGGTCTCGGGTGTGGAATAATGTTCGTTTCATTGCCCATTTAGGGAAAGCTGTTTATACGGTGGACGGTTCTCGTAATTAAAATTTTGATGCTATGCTTACGATATTAAATTGCGAACGTCTTGCTAGCTTTTTGTTGTCACCCTTAAGACAGATTTTGTAACATGGGACTTTTCTGTTAGATCAAAAAGTTACTCTTAACGTGCTGATCTTGAAAAGTTTCATTCAAACGTTAATTCTTGCCACGTACCTACGTGTAAGTTGTCAAATAAGCTTCCTGTAAAAGCAATCCCAGCGTCCTTCAAAAAGGTACTAGAAAAACTGTCCTTTAAAGTCGGTTAGGTAAGTAGCAGTAATAATTGCGTTTCTTATTTCAAATTTGTATTCAAAGGCATTGTTGCTAGCAGCAATGTCAGTAAAGTATTGTACATGTTGATTGAGACCTTTTATAAAGTTCTAGTTTTTATAAATATAAGTAAATTAAATGCTAACTCGCAAAATCAGGCATCATATAAAGTTACATTAGAGTAATTAAAATATTTAAAGAATTGGAAAGACAAAAAAGTGCCAATGACTACATTGAAAACTCAGTGTACTAAGAAACTATAAGTATTCGTACGTAACGATAGTACAAAAACTGTAACAGGGTGACACAAAGATATTAGCCTCACCATCATTACTGCTATAACAGAGGCATTTGGCCATAAAATTCTATCATCTACAAGACTCATTCATTTGTCCATCAACCAAAAAAGATACCCTGCGTTCGCGCATCCTCATCAACTTCTCAAACCAATAAAACGTTACTTACAAATAGTTTTACATACCTCGGTCGTCTGTCTCTTTCTTGACGATACAGAAAAACAAAGACACAACGCTTTTAGGAAGCATGTAATTGAATTTAGCAGAGGCAAGTGGTCGTTTGTGTACGTGAGATATGAATTAAATGATCACAGAGAGGCTTCAGATCTTGTAATAGTACACTATATCTTTTTAATTGGTATGGTTTTTACTGGACGCGTTCTTGATGCGGAGGTATGTGAGAAAAACGCATTCTTCGGTGGTATGCCATTCATCTTTGACAAATTGATGGTGGTAGAAGATAGAGGAGATAAGCGGGTTTTTATTCACAGTCATCTATACTATATATTATATATTATAATAGTATAAAACTGAAGAGTTTGTTTGAACGCGCTAATCTCAGGAACTACTGGTTCGAATTGAAAAATTCTTTTTGTATATGATAGCTACATTCATGAGGAAGGTTATAGGCCTTACGTTACTATTCTTAACGTGGGTGAAACCGCCACGCGGTTAGTTACATATAAATTTCATTACGTCATTACTATCCATGGCAAAACATAGGACACACTGACACTGGACAAGCTTGGAGTACCTACGAGTATGTTCCGCCAACGTCATCCAGTCACTTTTACCCACGGTAAAAACACCTGACCAAGTCATATTTTGAAATTGCCTACATATCATAAAAGACGGATAAATGTAAGAAAATATTGAGTTAGAAAATAACTAGGACCAATACAATAGAATAGATAATAATACTAGCGTATCTATATTACTTATTTTACCTACGTATAAGTAAGACACTCAATAAAACGAACCATTTTGTATTTACCTGTACATGGGCTACATTGTAGTAGGTACCTAGGCATAGATAATCTATGGTAGTAGGTTTGTCTAAATACTTATTACACACCTACCATATTATTATGTTGGTGTTGTATCAGATTGCGGGGTCCAAGCACCAGCCGAGGAGTTGGAATACATAGTAACGTTGGCGATTGACTGTCTCCGAGCGCAACTCGTCGGGTCAGACGAGGCACAGCAGATTGACGCAGATGTTCAGAAAGCTCTGGCTACTAAGACGGTGCGTTATTATTTTATGAGGTTAAGCTATGAACTATTTTGTTCTGAAAAATTCAGACCAGTTTTTTGCTAAGGTAAAATATAATATTTATTCAATCAAAGTATTTAGTCTCATTGTGTATACATTTCTGTCAGCTCATGGGAAACTCATCTGTCTTTGCGATAGAAATGATGAAGGCATTTGGTAATTTTGGTATTGCTTCCTAAGAAAAATTATTACCATGTAATAAATCCAGTTTTGTAACATGTTTTTGAGCTGACAAGTGTATATAATTATTATTTATGGAAGCCCATATAAGATCTCACACTGGAGGCTTAGCGTGTAATCGGGTTGCGGGTTAATAAATAAGTGACGATAACGATCTAAATGTATAACTGGTCCCTCAATGGGAACGCACACTAAATTTTTAAATACATTGACTATAAATAGTTATTTAAATATAAATTTGTTTGTAGGACACAAAGCAGTCGCCTATAACAGAAACAAGTGAGGAAAAAGATGAAGGTGGAGAAGATATAGACTGAAGTTAGGACAAGTGCAGCTACGATCAATTCTTTCATTGTGTAATTCATTTCTTACTTAATAATAAAATAAAATAAAAAAAATTATGCAGGAGTTTAAATTAAAGGACCTGAATATAACTAAATTATATTTTGTGCAGTTGTTATCTACTCAAGGCTTTATATAGCGCTAGGAATATATAGCGCTATTATAAAATTGGTTGCTAAATATTTTGGATGATAAGGACTTACAAGAATTTAGTGACCCCTCACATTAAAAGTTTTTTCCAGAAATTCGAAATACGTAAAACTAGAAAAGGGCATAATGGCAGCTTTAAGTACCTTCAACAGATTACACGTTTCATCATAACATATTTATATTATTAAGAAGAAACACAATTCTTTGGTAGATATTTTAATTGGAATGTCCCTTAAATAAATTTACAAAAAATATACGAATAATCATACAGCAACTACTGCAGATAGTGAAAATATAATCCAATTTCAAAACTATGGCGGTAAACAGTAACACTTTGGTTATCAATACACAATAAAACGTAAAGCTTAACAACGATTTAAAGTACAATAGGTGAAATTACACTTAATAGTGGTGGGAAGTACTTTAGACACATTCTTATAAAACAATCACTACACTAATGTAAAGTACGATTACAGAAAGTCACAAACTTAAAAATAGTTATCAAAACAATAGACAAATATTGTATATCTCAATACCGGCGAATCCATGTTAATTTTATTAGCACAGAATAGTACAAAAGGATTTCTTTATTGATCTGGATGTTACAATTTCAATGCCTAACGTAAATCGAGGACATAGGTTTTCGGATTACTCAATATTTTAGTAACTTCACTTAGATTGTTTCAAACGCTTTCCATCTGTATGTAGTAGCCACATGTTTCAAAAATGTTGTGGGTATCATAAATCATGATGGAAATTACAATAATTATTAAATGCGATATAATCCTTTAATAAATTGATTGAAATTTTAGTTGGAATCAGTGGGGGTTTCTTAGATTTCTGGAATGCGATGTTACATGTTTATATTGAAAACATATTTGTCGTGTTCGACGCTTCGTAAATATTTAATAAATTATAGCGGTGGCACAATTTTTCCAAAAATACGGAACCAATGGGACGGACGAAACACTGTCTAAATTATTTGCACCATATACTCAAACTATTTTATAAAAAAAATGTATTAAAAAAGTATTGTAACGCACCTTTTCGCATTGTCGTAAACGGTAATAGTTCAAACAATTTTATTTATTTTTGTTAAAACCTTATACTAAATAGGATAGATATTTTTGTACAAATTACTGCAAATAAATTTAAAACTAAAATCAGTCAAAATTTGTCATTTACTAGTTTCAATATTTAAAACATCGTTTATGTTAACGCAGAAAAAAGTGTATAAACACATATTTTATAAAGTATACATTAAAAAAAACAGTTCTATTGGTAAAAACACACCTTTTTGGTGACAACACTGAAAAGTGATAAACAATGAATGCAGTGTTCTATTATTATCTTCAATAAAAATATACACCTAATGATTTTGTTCAAACTGTACACTTCCAATCTTTAACATGTTCTTAGGAATAGTATATTTAACATTTTGAAAATTGTCAATACGTATAACGAAAACAATCATTACACCCAGATAATTTAAAATTACAAAAAATAACCTCAGAGCAACAAAAAAAAGAGTTCGATTAAAAAACGTGCTTATACTAATAAAGCTTTCATTTTACGACATTTAAATACCTTGAGATTCAATATACACAAAAAATACTTAATAATATACTCACAGGGTTAACAACAGAAACTTTATAATCATTGATTATTCCAAATTTGTTAACGGAATACCTTTGGAGATCATAGAATAGATATTGGTCATTGTAAAAAGTAATATAAACAAACAACTCCACAGAACTACGTTAGTAAATAATTGACAGAATTAAGCTACATTCTATGCAGTGATACATACGGATACAATAGGTTATTGTAATTTGTGCTAATGTGTTTTATATCTTATTGTTATAATAATATTTGGCAGGTTTCAAGTCTGTTTACATTTATACGATTAATAAGATTACAGACGCGTACATTTATTTATAGCAGATATTCAAAGATGCAATAGATGTATACTTGATAATCTCTTTTTAACTTAAACAACGCGCCGTACATTTTACACGTACTATACGATATTCAAGAAGACAAAGACATTTTGCGAATTGTTATGATGTTAGTACAGAATGCAATCTCAATACGCCTAGATCTCGCACTAATTCTGCTTTTTTCTAGCTTTCTAGCCGTTAGTCCATAGTAAGCCTTTAACGCTTATGCACACTAAGATACCGGTAAACACCTATGTTCTATATACGCAAGTCCACAAACTCGGGGATGATTTAATAAAATGATAAAAATCGGTAAACATAAATAGTTTTAGGGTGTAAACGTAAATAGTATTATAGCGACAGTACCAAGTATACATCCACCAAGCTCTGCTGCATTCTCCTTACATTAATTGGTGTTCACCTTACAGCTACTAAACTAAGTATATTCTAAGCTACAACTAAGCACTGTACGTCTAGACTTCTAGAGCGTTAAGCGTAGATAATTAAGGTATTTGATGGGTACAAGCAAATACTAAAAATGTTTGCATTTAGTTATGTGACTTCTAGAAATATTGAAGTGATTTAACGCTTTTTCTTTCAATATTTTTAATTCAATTCCGTAATTTAAATATATGTTTTAAACTCCTTTACATACCTGCGTGACGCTTAACGGTTATTATATATCGCTCTACATTTATATTTGGATACCTAGTGCATAAAAATTAAGGAAATAAATTAAAAAATTGCTCATAATAGATTTACACAAAACTCTACAACTAACAATTATACAACAAGTAACTGGGTTACTCTGATGCAGTGACATCAACTTAACAATACTTACAAACACGTTACTCCAAAGAAACAGCAACTTCATTAGACTATTTAAACATACGCGCCACATTGAGCAGCTACTAACAAAATATAATTATTGACAAAAAAAATTCACTCGTGTACATTATAAGTACGCCAAAACAACTGCTTCTCAAGAAGCGCAGAAAAGGCACAAAATTCATAAGATACAGCGCAGAACCCACATCTACTATCATATAATTTCATAAGAACTTTATTTACTACTCCTTGGAGTATAGCACTACAAACATTTTCTTAATAGGCAGATATACTCCGCACGTCAGTCCTTCCGATATATTTGAACCAAACTAATCATTATGTTCGAAACATCCTTTGTAACATATAATTTACCAAAGTGTAATTAATTTTTCATAATTCATTCATGCAGTTATTGTATTTTATTGCAGCATTATTTATTATTATGAATTTTTAATATAATGATGTGGATGACACATTATTTCAACTGCAATTTATTATTTAGCTGAACCATTATTTAAATGCCATGTTAAAGAAGAACTTACATGCGCTAATTAAACAGTATTTTTGTAGCTATGTTCATATTGTTCATAAGGACCAACAAATTGTTTTTTATATTTTGTAACATTGATTATATAGAAATATGATTATCATATGAATAAAACATACATTAAAGTACTTCACAAAGCATTTTTACTTTGGAAAAGTAAACATTAATAATTTAAAACTTGAACATACTCTAAAAACGGAACAGCCAGTATCACTTTTCTTGTTGATCGCTTATACAATTTTATTGCTTTATAATGGACAGCAAGTCTTGTCTTTATCTTTTCTACTACTAATACTAAGAAAGAAAAGGACAAATTACCACATACAAGTATTACATTAAATTACTGGATTTACTAGGCCGGTCTTATTGATATTCGTTGCAGTATAGGAATAACTTATTTTTGGAATTACAATTCATTGAGAAACAACATTAATCATGTAATATTACTTAACTAATGATAGGGGAAATGGTGAGACAAATTTAGGGTCCGCGAGTCGCTAAGAATAGCTGAAGACAGGTGGGAATAACTGACTCAGAGGGAAGAAGAGGTGGAGGGGGGGCGGGAATGAGGAGTGAGGGATAGATCACTGTCGGTCAACGGTGCGTTTAAGCCACTGCGTGAAGTGCCGCAGCTGCCACACGGCGCGCGCAGATTCCTCGCGCAGCCGCGCGTTGTGGCGACGCAGCCGACGCACCTTTGTATCGCATACAAGATCAGATAATATTAAAGTGATATAGCTGACACGTGAGCTCATTATCAGGTTAAAGCTATACTCTAAATTAATGTATGCCTAATTTTATAAGAGTGCAGAGTTTCTTCGTCCATCATTTTTGTGTTGGCAATAATGGTCATAAGATGCGCTTAAGCCGAAATTATTGGCAAATTTAACTTTAAATTCTTTCTCTTAATTCGCACTAGCACAAGCACTCAGTTCAACCATTGAGCTAGTACAAGTAGTACATACCTCCTCCTCGAGCTGGTGCTGGTGGCGCTGCGAGCAGGCGGCGTCAGCCTCGAGCGCCGCCACGCGCGCTGCCAGGCCGCACCCGCACCCGCCCACACCCGCACCCGTACCCGCAGTCACTCCTACACCCGCGTTCGCTCCAACACCTGCATTTACACCCGCACCCGCAATGGCCCCTGGACCAGCACCTGCACTCGGCGCCGCTGCAGAGGGACTCGCTTTGTCGCTCGTCTGAACAGACAATGAATTAATGTCTATGTATTTTTTGTATACACTCTGTCCATCAACCCAAACTTAAGAATCGAGAATAGTTAAACGTCTCATATTTTAATGTATATCGGCACCCAATCCATTCGAAGCGACTGTATCGATAATTGCTTAGGAAGAAGTGTTCACTTTCAAGTTAAACAAATAAAATTTAAATTACATCTTTATATATTGCGTTTAAAACAAATCTAAATTTCAAAAATAAAATTCTAACCTAACATTTGAGTGGAAATATAATTTGAATTAAAATAATTGTATATATTATAATTATGCGTGTGTGTACTGTGTGTCCATACGTACATGCAGAAAATGAACAATTTAATTTATCTACAAATAAAACATGACTACACAATTTGCAAATTATTCAGAAGATTAAGAGATGTTTGTAACCTTCGTAAAATTATGATTAATTATAAAATAATTACTATTAATTATACTATGCGTAATATAAAACTGAAATACTTACTAAAACATCCGACCACGAATCGTGTACTGGTTCATTTGCTAAAGGTTCTAGTGGGGGTTCAGTATTTTCTATGGACGGATATTGATGTTCTTCGCAAATCTAAAAGGATACACATCTATTATAGTTCACTTGCTTTAATTTTAAAGCTACTGTATTGAATTCACATTTAAATCGGTAAATAGCAAGGGCAATTTAAATAATTTAAATTACAGAACGCACTGACTACAAATTTATTTAACTACTTTCTAACTGTGATCAAATAAATATCACGTTTATTAACAGAACAAACAAAACAATAGCTATTGATGCAAAACTAAGTTGGCGTTTCAAAATACAACTGATGTACATCATAGCAGTAATTAAAAATAAAAATGTAACCTAAATTATATAGAAGATGTCTTAATTTATAGAGAAACTAGTAATACTACAAAGATATATTTACAATGCAATACAATAATATCCTAACACACACACTGTTATGAAGATAATTCAAATTTGCTACATACTTTTCAGGGTAACCTTATAGGTTTTAAATATTGGTGAAACTTCTGTATTATTTTTAAAATATTTATAATGAAATATTATTTTCTGATTATGTAAAAATATCAGCTCATAACACAATAAAATAAATGACATTATATATTATTATGGTATATACAGGAGATTATGTTCAACAATATGTTACCAACGTACTCTCACCGTGTATGGATATATTGATATTGACTAATAAGTTCATTTATTTCTTATACCTGTAGCATGGCCCGTGTGGCAGTGTGCACCAGTGTGGCCCAGTCCAGCGCGGAGGCATCGGGGAGAGGCAGCGGCGGCGCGCGAGAGTTCAGTGCATTGTTTGTATTTACAGGCGGTGCGACGTTGGCCACCGTGTTCACAGTGTTGGTAGACACTACAGTCGACGCGGTACTCGAGCGACCGCCGTCACCCAACTCGGCGTCCATTAAACGCATCAGCTCTTCCTGTATAAGGTAAATGAACGATTAATTTATTTTCTAATAATTTTATAAATCCTTGCTATAAAACATATTGTGGACATTTTTACACATATTTATACAATAATTGATATTATGTTATGCTAGGGTTAAATAGTAAAAACAATATTAATGCACACATACACATACAAAAAGCAATGTTTTATTTAAAAATGAAAAATCTTAACGTTTCCGAAACGCATCTCTTTACTAAACAATATTTTAATAAGTTTAGCGAACTACACAAAGCAACGTATAGGTTTGAGAGCAGTTGTTGATGATGTAAATAGCACATGAATATAAAAATTGTTGTAGAAAATAGTTTATATAGGGAGTCTTACAGTGAGTGATGAAGTATTAGCGGAGGCGCGGTGTCGTGAGCGGCGGCGCAGTGCCTCCCCTCCCGGCGATGTCTGTGGCGATCGTCTTGCACTTCGGCCCGAACCCCCTGCACAAATAATATCTTTGAGAACTGCATTATTGCAACTCTGCATTGAGGATGAAACAAATTATTTTTTTTATATAATAACGTTTGTCGAGTCAGCTAGTTTATGATATAGACGGCGGTACTTACCGGTGCCGTATCCGGAGCTGTCCGACCGCGGCGGGGACGCGCGGCGGCGGCCTGGCTGCTGCGCGTCGGCCGCGCCCTCGCCGCCGCACTGGCACCGCGCGCTCGCATTCGACGACTGCGCCGGGAACGTCACCGTCACCTGCACTCACCAGACATCATATTATTATATACATGTCATGATCACTATACGCCTGCGTAGACAATAAGACAAAATTGCATAATAATATGTTGTAATATGAAGGCTTGTATATGTGACAGAACCTATACAGTTGGCCCTGGAGAAGTATTTAAGAGATCAGAGAACTTGGTGTATCTCATTGGTCAATTTAGATGTCACGTGACCGCTGGCTGACGTAACTGACGTAAACAGAATGGCATAAAGAGTTCGTAATAGGAACGTAGTGAGATGTAGATAAAGAAGGTAC
>DWQL01001435.1:0-11460 GCA_018231265.1 Noctuana haematospila
CTACGACGAGGATACCTTTCATCGTAAAGGTATCATTACGATAATTGTTAAAAATATACTTGCTTAATAAGCTCTATCGCTTTACTTTACTACTCCTTCCTACTATTGCTTAAGATAGCTTATATACGAGTACATTATGAATTGTGTCAAATATTAAGTGTAGGTACTTGACTTACAAGAAAGATTCATCATTCTAAGGTCATCATCCTTGATAGAAGCTATACAGCTTACGACGTAGCTAATCAACATACATTGACAGTAGTACCTATATAAGTTTTAGGACAGTTTCGCAAGTTAACAAATTTGTAGGACAGATTAACCATGAGTGTAGAGTACCTATCTATATAGTTCGGATCCTCGATAGTGTATTTAACGATAGTCTTAACTAACAAAAGTTGTAATTTAGTGAAACGTTAAGTCCCGTCGTATTAAACTTTACCTTTTGAATTAGGTCTTTATTATATTGAGGCAGCGTTACTCGTATCTATATCTATGTGTGTAGATTTTGTTAATTTTTCTAACTTGCAGGTTGTATATTGTTGATCAAAGGACCTGATATGTCTTTGTTGTCGAACTTCAAGGTGTTTGTTACAGAGCTAGAGTTAATTATTCATCCCCTTTCATGTTTCTCGATAACGGCTCATGTTGAAAGGTAGGTAAGTTACATTGAGCGTGCGTTTGATGTGTACATAGACTACTGTTTTAATCATATGCTGTTTTTTACCAATCTTTCCTAAAATACTGCATTTGAGGAATCATTTTGAAAGCTGGTTTCAGGTAATGTAATCATAAGTCTACGACTATTTTCAGCGAAGCTATGGGTAGGTACATTGGTGATATACAGAATACCCGAACGGCACCATCTAGTAGGCCACAAGTAAATCATCACAGTTTATTACTCAAAGCATAGAATTTGAGATAGTCTTCGAAGTGCAAAGTTGACTTTGTTCACACTTCAAATGGTAAAAAAATACACTTTTATCTGTTTTTCCAACTAAAGAAGAATAACTTCAAAAAAATGCATACAGCCGAACGTCGAACCTCCTCCTTTTTGAAGTCAGTAAAAAGTAGGTAAGTGAGATAGTGTATCTTAATAATCGTATAATATTGTACCATACTATTATTTGTCTATTCTGTGTCTGTACTTTTTATCTTTAAGATACTTTTAACACATTCCTGAATTCCGGATTCATATTCATATTATTCATTCATTTGAAACTTATTCATACATCATCAAGTCTGGTCGAGAGCTAAATATTTTTCCTACAAACACTTTTTATCAATGCCCGGAGTTTACTCAGGAACGTAAGCATCACGATGGAAAGTTTTCATAGAGACTTTTAAAACTAAAAATTTATTTTGAATGCATAAAGAATTATTGCGAGATCCGATCATTGAATTGTAACCGTAAAATACCTTGAACTGTTTGATTCAAATTGAAGCTTTCTTATTGTTGGGAGTGTGCTGGCAACTTTATTAAGAATAAATTTTTAATCTGTCATTGTACACAGAAAGCAGCACATTGTATTTTTTTACCTTTTGCCCTAGACCTGAAATGCTCTTGGGAAACGCTATACAAAATTGAAGAAACTCATCGTGATTGAATACATAAATATTCGACAAGTTCCATCGACGCACGAAGCAGTTTCAGCGAATTTTGATTAGAACTATAAAATGAAGAGTAAACCGCACTGCGAGTGTGAGCCGCCTTTAATATCAAGCGTACCCTTGAACCAAAGAGGCGGACAACTTAAAATAAATCGACTTCCGTACATAATTGAAGCAGTTGAGTTATTTATTGGGATTGAAGCAGCCCCCATTTGATTCAATTCTTTCAACCGGTTTTTTGCAGCTGCTACTGACCAATACTCTGATACGAGCTGAAAATTTTAAATCGCGTTTTACACCTATTCTACAAAACGATCACCACTATTAGGTTTCATTTGTAAATAAATTTATCCCTATGGTGCAAAGGCATTAGTTTCGCCACAACCATTTTTTATTGTATTCGTTGTATTGAACTCGTCGTGAGGGATACGTTGTAACGCACATGTTTGCAGCCTATGCCTTCCTATGTGTGTACGCAATACCCATCTTATATTAATATAGCGGGTATTATAAAAATAAGCATTTTGTTGATCTATAACCATATTGTGCCCCACTAATATGAAGCCCAAAATTGCAATAAGCTGCAGAACACACTAATATTTCGAGGAAGTCCAATTTATGACCGAGTATCGTACTTCCGGTACAATAAGTTTTTCCCTATCTACCATGTTGAATTTATGATGGAATTGAATATGGTTTATGAACTGGAACACGATTGATAGGATATTTAATCATAACTTTTGAGATTATAGGAAGAAGCTTATGTCGTGCAATGAAACGATTCGTACCATAATAATATATTCCGTAAAAATAATTATGAAATGGAACAACCTAGAGAGAAAAAATTAAAAATGTTTTAATTGACTTTTGGAATGATTAGGCATTTAGGTAAACTAAAAGGCTTTCAATAATAACCATAAAACAATGTTTGCAGGACAGTGTCTACTTAGAAAACTTTACAATCCAAACACTGGGAAATGCGCAGCTCTCGACAAAGTAAACTTTATTTGATTCAACAAAGAATATCAAGCATCAAATATTAAATCACCAAAACCTTCAGACTCCAGATTTAATTTTATCTCGAAGATTGATGTTCTGGTATTAATTTTGTCTCCCTCCTAATTCGACTGTTCTGTTGAAATACCTACTTATTTTCGTCGCATAATGATCTGCAAATGCCGCTTCGGATTATTTAGTAAAAAATGAAAATATATCAAATTCACCTATAGGTTTTTACCTTAATACTAGAATAATGACAGCCTATTGACCAAATATTGACTTACCGTTTCAGGGGTCCGATCCACGCTCATCCTTCTAATTTGTGCAATATTGTGTGTTTTGCGAATTAATTTATCACTTGTTTTTCGGTGAAGGGAAACACTGTGAGGAAACCAGTTCTCTTGAAAATACTCCACAACGTTATTAAAAGGCATGTGAAGTCGACTAACCATCCAGTGTTGAGTGCAACTTGAATGGTTGAGATTATTTACTGTTCCTCGTTATTTCGTTGACGAAATTGCTGTTCCCGTCTAGAAATGCGAAGCTTTAGAGGGCTTGGCAAGTCTAGAGCTTTGGAGCATGCTTTGGAGATTCAATAACTTCCTTGCAGACGATTTCAAAGTTTTGCTTTTTGGAAAGCATGTATGACAGGCAGGTTTACTTACTGTATGTTACTTCTGAATACTATTTCCTATTTAGTTAGTATCTTCCTATCACACTATCAAATGAAATTAAAATTAGTTCCCAAGAAATCGCAGATTATAATTTAACAAACTATCCGTGTACAAATAAACAAAGCAAAGTAAATATTTTATTAATTTTTTTATACTATGATCCAATTAAACACCAATAGCTTATATCTATAATAATTGAGTAGAATAAAGGGTAAATTTCACCAATTCTAACTGCCATTATCTGGACCGATTTATTTTGGCTATTCTTAAGTTTGAATTCAAATTAATAGCATCTGTGGACGGAGAATAATCGAGTGTTCGGCATTCGTGAGAAGTTTATGTAACAACCATCAGTCGTGTTCACGATGTGATTTCGAATAGGTCTGAAACTGCTTGGAATTTTCGTCCGCTCAAATTTCATTACATCGCAGTGGCATTAAAAACCAATTAAGTTATTAGGTATCTATTTGATCTACTTACTTTTGATAGATAATGTATAAGAGCAATATTGATTTCTATAGAAGATGATTTTTTCATAGCTTTTCAAGACCTTGATTTAAAGAATTTCTACCCACCATTTCACCACAAAAATGAGCTGATTGTAATCTTTAAAAGTAGCAACAGATCTATTAACAGCTTTAGATTAATATTGTATTTGCATAAAGTCATCATTTGTAAACACTATTAGTATCATTGTCAGTAGGTATTGCTAATGAAATTTTGCAGTGTCTTGCTCATTTTGTAAAATTACATTACGAAAAAACATGTACAGAAGTTTACATATTTTCGTATAGAACTAGCGATTCATCCAAGAATGTGGTGTTATTTTTACATCGCCTTGAACTCAGAGCGTTTTAGTAAAACAATGACTCCAATTCGTTGTTATAAAGAGAAAGGAAATGGAAAAGAAAAATGTTGACTTACAATAAATGGGTTAAGTGATTGCTTTACAAATATTCTTTGATTGATGTTGTTCGGTCAAATTCTTAACTAAACAATGGGAAAAGTACTGACAATAGGCTAAAAGTCTCTTAGCAAAACCTGTAATATATCAAAGATGAAAAATTAAGTTGAAGATAACAAATTGAGTAAAACGACAAAGGCAAAACCAAACACTAAGATATTACAAAAAAAATGTAAAATTGTTGTTAATAGGACGTTATAAACTTGAGAGAAGAATCGTAATCAGCAGTGGGACTGTGACGGGTTGATGATGAAGTTGGTATCACTACAATGGTTGGTGTAAGTTTGTAACCTCACTCCTATTATCTATCTTCATAGGCAAAGGTGAGCAATATACATCAGATGGGTTGCCTGATCACCTTCTCTTCATCTTCTTGATCTTCATAAATAATGTAAATATAAATAAATACAAATTCAAATAATTTGCTCTTCTGCATAACTGTAGTACAAAAATAAAAAAGTTTTATTCCTACATAAAAAGCTTTGAGTTAGTCAGTAACCCTCTCATGTCTTTCCTTCAATGTTTACAGCTTGTTCAAATTGACTTAAATCTGTTGGTAAAAACGGAAGTAGGTACTCCGTCTCACTTTAAGTTTACTTTACGAAACAGTGATGAATATTCTAACAGAGTACTGTCGAATACCTCTATTTGGATATTTTACAGATAAACAGTAGACATACACAGAATAACTTGCTATAGAGGCGTTTTTCGTGATGATTTGTGGGTTCTTCATCATTAACTCATCACTGTCTTATGGCATTGCTTTCAACTCAAATATGAGAAGGTTCTCGACAAGTGTGAGTTGGTGAACTTCACACGCCTTTGGAGAACAATATGGAGATTTTTAGTTATGTGGGTTTTCTTACGATCAATGTTTTTCATCATCGTAGAGCAAGTGACAGTCAAATTTGATTGGCACATTATATAAAAAAGTGCATGTAAGGATCGAACCTGAACCCGTAGCAAATTTATTCACTGTGATATCGCTGATTTTTGAGCCTCCACCAATATAAAGTAGTCGTTCTTTAAATGTGACTAAATTATGTGGATGTAATTATACGTACGCGTTGCCTTTTTCAAGGATCCCGTGGACATAATATGAAAGCAAATTTACTATAACACTCAGACCAGGAAAATAAAGCAATGTTCATCATTTATACACTGTCCCAGAGGGAATCAAACTTAGAATCCTTCGAAAGAACGAAGTTCAAGACTAACATAGTAATTTATAAAACACACAAGTCATCTAGAACAATTCATAAAAAAATATTCATGAAAAACTTTTTATTATTATATACTACAATAATTTCTAACGCAGGCGTTTCATGAAATTGCCGTCAAAAGAAAAAAACTCCGATTACATCAGTAATAATACGAAAAATTCGAATTAAGAACAATAGACATTAATTTTGTCTCTGTTGAAAACATAATTTTCACACTTTACTAAGAAGTTCACAAAGAAGAACATTTAATTTTCTCTCTGTTATGTGGCTTATCTGCGGGAGATCCAATAAAAATCTTTAAATAAGCACCAGTTGTGGCGGGAAAAACTTTCGTGCTGGTTTTGTGAAACGAAACGCGAGAAAAGCTTCAAGGTCAGCACGCTACACCACCGAATAAAAACAAGAAAAACTAACGTTATTTGATCTGTATTTATGGAGAGTTTGGCCGCAATTTAGTTATGATCTTATGATAGACTTACTCGAGATAAATTCATTGACACCTGTTGTATAAATATGCTGCTGTTCTTACTGCACAAACTTGCATGTGATAAATAAGAAATAAAGACACTAAGACAATTTACTGCAGATTTCCCTAAAATATACTATAAAGATAGTGTTGAGCGTTGGTACCAATTTAAAATTAGTACATAGTAAGTTGCATTGAATAAATAACACTATAATTCTACTTAAATAAGATACATTTCCGGATTTTTAATAACTTGGACTCCGACTTCAGAGCGTGCAAAAAAACAACTAGCACAGACAATAAAGATTGCTTACTGGCGTCCTAGTGAAGACTGGCTGGATTATTTTAACGACAACCGTTCAACAGCCTTTGTGGGAACGACAGATAAGCCAAGAGTTTGTAAAATATTGTTCTCATCGCGAGAGGCACGAAAATTTTCTCGTGAAAAAGCATTCTATCAGATTCACAAAAATGTTGAGAATTTGATAAGGTAGATCACTCAAGATTGTTGAGCTGACAGTCATGGGATGTCACGTACGTAAGGTTGATATTAAATTCTGTTATGAGGAAACGAGACTAAGTGATAGTTGTTGAATTTTTGGGTTCTAGTCTTGCGGTCTGGGTTTAATGTCTCGAATTGATTGTCTTGATTGTTTCGAAATTACGTAAGTATTATTATACACAATATTTAGCGGAGTTTTTTTCATCAGCTTGGTGCAATAGACACATACAAAGATAAATACACAAACACTCAGACCGGGGACAGAAATCAAAATTGATGATCGAACCCAAGACCCTTCGAATCGGTGGACTGGTGTGAACCATTACCCCACACAATAGATGAAAAATACAGAATTTTCCAATACAAAAAACACGGTTAAATTATTAAGACTACATTTTTGACATTTTCGAGTCTCTTTAAGGTTACCTTTAACATTTAAATGCTTTGCAGTATTTTGCACACCAAATTTTTGATATAAAACCAAAATTTGAGGCAAACTCTTTTCATATCAAATTAAATATTCAAAAATTCGTAGAACATAGCAAATACTGAGCTGTTTACTGTGTTCTGTGAATTGTTGATCAAAACGATATTTAAGCATCAGATGACTGGTTTTCTGACATACAAAAAATTTTTTTTATCAATTTCTAAAAGCGATTTGGCAGCAAAGCAGATTAAAGCTAAGAAAGTTCAGTACGACCATAAGATCTGAAATAAAACACATCCTTTGTCATAAAAATTAAGACTCAACGGATATAATAGGATAGCAAGCGAAGCATTCAAGGAACAAGCCCTCTTTGGCGGTTAACGTATGTTTTTATAATCTCCTACCCCATTGTTGTAGTTATTGCACCAGAAGATTTATGTTGCTCTCACATAAATCATGTTTTTTCTCCAGCTTAGCTCCAACGTTTATTGAGTCCCGAGGGACGAAACCTGAATTCATGTTCGTCTAATGATCCAAAAGTTATGGGCCTGAGATTTTTATCGCGGGGATGTAAAGATTACTGCGGGATAACATAAGCTTAGCCTTCTGCAAAATGTTTATGTATTTTCCTTATTTTTTGCTTTATAGCCAGTTTCGAACACTCTTTGTTCGCGATTTAGTGACTGATACCGAGAAATGAGATATTGGCGAAGTGTTGCAGAGAGTTTGTCAGAATAATCTACCGCTACCGTCCTTACGATAAGTGCGATTCGATTCAAGCCACTTATCCAGGGCAAAACATAGATACTCGTAGCATGTTTGGTAATGAATATATGTACTTTATTAGTTGTCACTAGACTCAAGTACATAGGTTAAAAGACAGTTTATTTTAGAAGGGAGACACAGAACACAACATAATTAACTTCGTTGCGCACTGTTGTGTTCAAACAAACATTTATAAATTTTTTGTGCTCAATTTTCAGTCCACCTCAGTTAGCTACGTGCTTGTAACTGTAATTCAATAGACTCATAACTCAGAAAGTTACTTTTGTTTTTGAGAAAGCGAAAGTATATTTGAATTGCGTCATTAGGAATTGAACAGCTGCTGGAAACAGAATTGATCCATTAGCATGACTGCAACATCTGTTGACTTCTGCTTATCGCGTAGTTTGAGAAAAAAAGGTACCTATAGGTACTCGTAAAAATAAAGGGAAATAAATAGGCAAGCAAATCGCAAATGGTGGAAGTACCTAATTTCTTAACACAGTTATAAAGAGTTTTTGAACATTTGGATTTTTATACTATAAGTGCAGTACGATATTTATATTGACGACAGTAATAACGATCCATGGTATAGTGGTTACTATCCCAACCCGCCATTTGAAGGATCCTGGGTACAATTCCGTTCTAAGTGATTGTATAATTGTCATAGTATGATTGTGTATAGACACACATATGTGTATGTACACACACAATACATGTATAGGCACCTACGACACAGGGAATAATAGTGTAGGACAACTCTCTCATACAAGTGTGAGGCCTCTAAATGTATCGGAATAACTACAATATACTCAATAAGTATAATATTGCGTCTTTTTGACGTGATGAAGTCTGACTGCAACTTAGGTAATTTATTTTTCTGGATGACAATAAGTATGCTGTTTGGTTGAAAATGTATTTAATTGCTAATGTAAATGTATAAAAAAGTGTTTAGTTATTCTTCTGCTAGTTAAATTTTCTCTTGGAGAAAGACTCTTTTAGTCTTTAGTCTGAAAAGAAGGCCAATTATGCAAACAGTCCTTGTCGATAGATCGTTAAATTGTCCAGAATATAAAATTCGAATAGCAAGTTAATTAGAAAACGGGATTAAATTTAAAGCGGCGGAAATTGCGAAATGGGTCCAGTCCTCTCTAACTGTCTCAAGTTTCCGTTCGACGTTTTCATTTTGTTGTACGATGAACACTTTAATGAAGTGACCTCATGCTAAATGACGTTATGAAACTTGGTTCAAATTATATTTTTAGTATTTTTGCCGTTGTTTATTAATAACTTTCACTGGCATTTCGTTTCGGAGTTTCGATTTTCATGCCATATATAGTCTAACAGTTATGTTAGAGTACGTACGAGTACCTACGAGTATATACTTGGTGCCATCTGGACCAAATTGCTAACCTTTCCAATAAAGGGTTATATTTCTGGAATCCTTAGAAAGATATTTACAATCACAACGTCTTGATTCGCCATAAAGTTATTTACGAAAATTTAAACCCATTAAACGGCTTCCTAGGCCAATGCCTAGGAAGCCAAACGATTTGACATTCCCACAGTACATATTATTTTAGTACCGCGTATTCAATAGTAGGTATCTATTTTCAACTTCACTTCCAAAATTTATTGAATAATGTAAGTGATAATAATGAAGAACATGTTGATAAATGAGAACAGACCCAAATCGAACCAATGGACGTTGAACACGAGGAGCTGCGGTCTACTTTTGATCCGTCATAAAATTATGATAGAAACACAATTGGTAAGCCCTTAACCCCTAAATCCCGATAATACCGGCATCGAAATTCTGTCCTATCGGAAACTGGATCGTTCTCCCCTGACCATTATGTTTTCCGCATTAATTTATGACCCGAACATGTGGGTGTTAAGCCTCCGCGTGTGTAAATGACAATTTTATACAGCAAATAAAACTAACTACGGTTAAGAAAATGCGATCTTCTTTAGTGGGAGTGGAAATACTTTTCTTAGACACTTTACTTAAGGTGAAAAACAATACTAGGATACTACGAAGTGTTTTAGTACAGAGCAGCATAAACGTCAACTTTTCTTAAATTATGTTTATGAACTTTAAATAGTTTCAAAAGTATCTACCCTGTTTCGGCTCCAGTTACAGAGAAATGGCCTTTCAAAGATGGTCTGGTATATGACTGGAATTTAGAACTGTATCTTTCTATCCAAAACATTGTTGACAAAAAACATGTTTGAAATTACAGTACCTACTGAGAACAACGGGATGATTTGTATGTTCCATCCATCGTTGGTATATAGAAGTGTCCTCCGAGTAGAAGTGCCCTCAGTACCTGCACCTGTTCTAGATCCTTATTATTAGTAAAAGAAAAAAAGTTCCCTTAGTAAAAAAAACTTTGCATAGAGTTAAAGGTTTGTCTTTCCATAGAGCTAAAGGTTCAAGTTACAAGTTTCAAGTTGCAGTTGAAACTTCAATGCGGTATTAAACTTAAGAGAAAATATATAGGTATTTATGATATTTATGACGTTTTAAATAAAAAGTAAAATGGGTCCTTTATCATCTTTTTTTTTTCAATTCTATTAAAACTGTGATAGCTAGTATTAACTATCTGAAAGGAGATCTGTGGCTAGTAATGTTATCGCAAAAGTGATCATCAACAAAAATTTAAGCGTGTCCTAAAATTTACTAATGAAAGCGTTTTGTACTATAAATCTTTTCCCAAACCGTTGATAAATGACTCTTTTAAGAATTGGCAAATATGCAAACCAAAATCCTAGGATTTACAGCTTTACGAATCGCCACACATTGCGGTATGATTTGTGAATGCGAAAGATAAATGGTTCAAATTCGTTTGTTGTTTGTATCTGGAGCAGTTGTCGGTTTGTCAGTGATTAAACACATTTAATGCTCGACGCTCAATTTAACGTTTGATTCTAAACTTGGCACATTTACCAGATTTAACAGTTTTGCAATAAGATGTACTCTTAATGCATTAATGTTATCGGCCATAACACATTGTGTTTTAACTGGGTAATAAAATAATTTAGACTTGTGTAACAAAAAGTTTGAGCGCACTTAATAATTTTGATCGTAGCCGTAGATTCTGATGCCGGCCACACTTACATGAGGCGACCATCAGCCTCCGGGGTAGCAGCGCAACCCATCACCGCGGGCTGAGGTTGGATGTAGATGTCCAAAGGCGGCAGCGACCACTTAACACTAGGTGGCCTGCATGCTCGTCTGCTACTAAATATTAAAAAAAGGTAATAATTATTATCTGTACATTCAATGCACTCCTGCAGGCCAGCAGGAGGGATCATGTACTGGTCTCCTGCAACTTCAAAATTGACATCAACGGATACAAGATGTGGATCTATAACTTCAAGGTTCTCGCCTCATACAGTGCTGTGGTTTGATTACTGGAGTGCAGTTTTAGCTCTGGGACTATTGTAATACGAGGAATTATCTAGAGTAGTTAACGTTACGTGTTGGAGGATTCAGCCTATATCTATATCATGTCAAAATCAAAGCGAAGTCGATGGTACATGTTTTATTGTTTGCAATCACCACATTTCCTTATTGACTTCAATAGCACGTACGTATTACGCAGTTGGTTCATTGTTTGTTCTATTCGGGAAGTGTTTGTGTTGTGATTAAATCGATTTGTTTGTGTTATGTTACTAAGGTGTTATGTTTATCCGACCTCATTTTTGTTATATAATATTTTAATGATCTTTAAAGTTTTTGAAGAGGTGTTGTTTTAATTTTTGGCTTTGTGTTATATTTTATACATTTTTTCTTTGTTTATTATTTGATTTTTTTTTTTTTTTTTTGTTT
>DWQL01001436.1:0-11460 GCA_018231265.1 Noctuana haematospila
CTGTGTTCTGAAATCTAAAATTATTTTATTATTAATTTTATTATAAAATCTGAAGGCAGCAGCTACCCTAGCTGCGCCACTGCTAGCCCTTGTACAGCTACACCCCGAAAAGCTACTGGACCGATTACTATGAACATTTGTAGGTATATACGAGTATTTTTCCACGGAGAAGGTTTGTATAACATGCTCATTGACGCGTTCAATCGATTGTCATGAAAATCAGTATGACCATGTATTTTTACACAGAGAAAACTCGCTGATAATAAGTTGATAGATGTAACTCGCCACCAGGCCAGGTTGTTGGCGCAGCGACGCGCGCCGGGTACAGCTAGTTAACTAAATTAATAAATACTTACTGTTGAACCCGACGTGACCAATGATTATTATGGCGATGTCGTTTTGGGCGTTATTGTGGTTCCACTGCGCGTGCATCTGGACCTGGTTGGTGTTGATACGAGTACCCCCCGAGAACAGACGGAGGGAGCCGAGCACTACTTGGAGCAGGCTCGCCTGGTTGCGACCGTCGAACCAGCAGTGGGCGGCGGTGACGAGCCGGGTGTTGGACACCAGCGAGGAGCCGCAGACACTAGTCTGCCCAGACACCAGCGTGATGACCAGACCGCCCTGAAAGTGGGTGTACATGAAGATATTAAACAGGGAGCAATGGTTCTACGTACAGTAGCAAAATATAATGAAACTTAACTTATCCTAAGCTGCAGAAGCTCTTCAGCTGCCGAAACCACCCATCGGTTTCATAATAATAACAATATTATGCAATCTATTATCAATGTATTGTTTCGATGATATGGCTCTTGTATCTCGGCTGTCAGGATTGCCTGCCTGGAACCCTTGTTCCACTGCTGAGCACGGTTACACCACGCTGCTCCAATGTGGATTGGTGGAGATACGGGTTAGTAGCCAACCTGTGTCGGATGTTGTCAAACCGCCCAAAGGGCCTCCGACTAGGTTTAACGTGCCCTCCGAAGCACGGAAGCGCGCATGAAATTAGCCACTAGCGGTCACCCATCCGAGTACCGGCTGCGCCCGACGTTGCTTAAAATAAGAAATATGTGTGTAGCTTTATGTTATTTGTATTTTAATATACTTTCTTTCAATAAACAGGGAATGATATTCATACACGAATCCCCGCTTCAATACCACGGAGCCCTACGACCTTCAAACTGCTTAGTGGACGCTCGGTGGGTGGTCAAGCTCGCAGATTTCGGCCTCAGAGAGTTTAGGAGAGGAGAAATGCCTCCTTCCGAGCCAAATGCTCTTCGATCTCATATTGAAAGTAAGTATAAATAGCAGTGGTTAAGAATTAAGCCTCTTTATTAAGAGGACCGGGTTCAAATCACGAAACAATTACTTTTCTAAGTAATGTGCGTTTTAAGCAATTAAATGACATTAGCCGCAATGGTGAAGGAAAAAATCGTATTAGTAACTTATTTGAGTATAAACTCCTTATTAAGCTGCTGATTTCCGACGAATAATATGAAGCTGCCCCTGCAGGGTCCTAGGTAGGGCAGCTACCTTTCCTGGATTTTCTGAATTTCCCTCCCCCCATGGTCCCGTGTGAAGTTGCCCTAACTAACACCCATTCTTTAATATAACGTATCTATTGAAATTTTTCATAGTGGCGTTGCTAGTGTTAGTCGTGAGGAATAAGGTCAATCATAAATGAGAACGCCGATGTATTCAGGCCTAGTGTACTTATCCCCGGAGCTCCTGCGCGCCTCGGGCTGGGGCAAGGACTGCTTCCCGACGTCGGGCGAGGTGCGCGGCGGGTCGGCGCCGGCGGACGTGTACGCGTTCGGGCTGGTGCTGTACGAGCTGCACACGCGGCGCGGCCCCTTCGGCGCCGACAGCGCGCCGCCGCCCGCGCTGCTGCGCCGCCTCGCCGCGCCCGACCCCGCGCCTTACAGGTAGGTATGTGTCATCAGCATCACTGTCCACTCACCATACACTAAATACTAGGCGTGTTATGGAAATGACATTTCGGATCTGAATACGGTTGCCTTGCCTTCAACCCTTTTTATGTCCCACTTCTGGGCACTGTATTCAGCCTCCCCCACAACCGGGGAAGGTTGAATACGGTTACGGATATGAAATTATTGCGGATAGTCCGACAGTTTCGTATAATTTCAGTTACGAGTAATTTCAGAAATACTTCCAGAACTCCCAAAGCAGGGATTATTTGTATGGTTTTGGTATCATCAAACAGTGCCTCCTGTTGCAATATTAAATTAGTTGTTCCACTATATGGCTATTTTTTACATTAGGTACCTATACCTAATTAGGTTAGGTATAGAAAAATGAAAAATCCATTAATTTTTTTGATTTAAAACAATGTTTTGTATTTGTTTTAAGAAGCTTTGCCTTTTCCGATAACGAAGGAAAATGGCCATATCAGTTATTAGGATTTAAAGAGCTTATTTGTAATATTTAGTTATTATTATTGGCACAGGCCACCCCTGGACTCGTTGTCTGTGCGAACCGACTGTGTGCGCGAGTGCTGCGTGGAGTGCTGGACGGAGGACGCGGCCAGCAGACCGGACTTCAAGCAAGTGCGCGCGAGACTGCGACCTCTGAGGAAGGGCATGTACGTAGAATCAACCTTTTAAACAAGCATTTTAGCTCGATTTACATTAACAGTTTAAAAGACAGTCAACTCTTGTGTCCACGTATAGTTGTCGCTTGACTTGGACTTGACTAGGAAACTTGACCACTATCTAATGTACCTATGGTACTCGCCACTTTACTAATCCCTACATAGTATAAAACAAAGTCGCTTTCTCTGTCCCTATATCCCTATGTATGCTTAAATCTTTAAAACTACTCAACGGATTTTGACGCGGTTTTTTTAATAGATAGAGTGATTGAAGAGGAAGGTTTATGTGTATAAACGTTCACAGTTTTTTTGTAGTGTATTTACTATCAGCATTGCACCCGTGCGAAGCCGGGGCGGGTCGCTAGTAAGTTATATAAAAAACCAGACGGAATTCGCCAGCAACACATTTCGATAGAACTTTCACGCCGTCTACATGTCATTCCATATATGCTTATCATGGCAAGAAGTGGTTACTCGCTGAGACCATACCAGTCTATGAATTATTATCAATCGTATTTCTAATCGTTATTAATAAAACTTAATGCGCCGGCGCATACTGCGTCGCCGAGGTTCGCGTGGGAGCGAACTAGTTTACTTTTTACCCCGATCTACTCTGATCCGACTTTGCTAATCGTTCATTAGTTTCGTTCTTCTAATATTCATTCCTTGTATGGTCATCGTATGGTTACTATTAATGCTATGGGAAGCGAAGAATCGAAAGAATTGGCGACATGTGCGCGCTACGTTGCGTTGCGGGCTGAATTCATTTCTTGCTATCGATACAAGGATTTATGAAATGCAATACCTACATAACTTTATATCTAATAAGTGCTCAGAGTTATACTGAATAAGCGCTGGAGCGTGATAAGTCATCAATGAGATTAATAAATAGTACCTATGTAGGTAACAGATTGATTTCAGTTTCCATTTTATTTAAAAATAGACATCAAACCAACTTCCTGGGTATAATTATGTGTGTACCCCTTATCACAACAAATGAATAGTTGCCAAGAAATGAGATACAAACATACATTTGTAATCTCATTTTTTGAAGTCGGTTAAAAGAATATTTTCTAGAAGCTGTTAAGAATAGAGCCCACGTTAAACCTTCGATGCGCCAGCAATTCCGCACGAAGCGGACTAAATTTATTAGAAAGCTGATCGCGCCCTCGCCAATTTACTAATCGTAACTCATCGGCGATAACCGAGGCATTACCCGCTCACCGAGCATTCCGGAATACCGCCATTGTGGGGGTTACTCGATACTCGGTACTCGTTACACCGAGATTAGATTAGATGGCGGCAGTCACGGACGATGACCGCTGCGTCACCGACCACCTGTGTACCGAGGCCGACTTCCCGACTGTCCCGACTTCACTCACACGTGAGCTATAGGTATGTACTGTGTGATATGTGACGTCACCTCACTGCCTTGTGCTGTGACAAAATACGAACACTTCTTTCAATATTCTCTATACAGGACAGAAGAAATAATATCTGATCCACTTGACTGATCGACAACTGGTTGACTCACATTTTAAGTTTCGCCCGGTATATGTAGTAGTTTGTATCACTCAAATGACTTAACGATGTTAAATCTTTAAATGTGAAGCTAAGATAAGCGACGGATTCAAACAGCATAATTATACTAATAAAGTTAGTTGGCGCAAGCGTAGGCGCCGCTCCATATAGCGCGCGCCGGCTCCCACCGCCGCCGTCACTTGCTGCGATCTGCGATTGCTTTTAGCATCATCTCGTATCCGCATGCTTTAAGTGCTACAGGGTTCGTCTCATACTTTAGTCTTTAGAGATCCATCCTATCGGCCATTCATGAAGTCATTAGCTACAGTTTTCAGAAGAACATGAGTGTAAAACTATTGACGAGATCAAAATCTCTATCAGTCGATAGTTGTACTCACAATTCACTTTTACTTCAATTTGCTTATGCGTTCATATTATGTATTAGAACGACAGCCCATAGCTCCCATCGTATTTAAGTTCATAGAATGAAATATACTCGTACCTAGACGATGACGAGAAAACGGTGTCTTTAGATTTTTTAATGCTTATTGGATTTTAACTCATTGACATAATCAATACGTCACAAAAAAAATGTTTGTGTCGCTTGAAATGGTATGAATTCTACACCTCATTTAAACTTATAATCAAGTGAACTTTGGTTAGCTTTAAGTATAATTATATCAATCATAGTTTATTTATATTACTACATTGCACTGAACTGATTTTGATGTCACTTTGCATGTAGGTACGTGAATGTAGGTTGTTTGCATGTAGGTAGGTGCGTGAATGTCGACAACATGACAAACACTAATTTGTCTAGTTTTAGCCAAACATCAGCATCGACGTGTGATAGCGGTCGTGTGACGTTCTCACGGTGTCCAATTGATCGGCAATTACACAATTGTGGACTGGTCTCGAGATGGGAGGTAATTGCAGTTGTTTTGTTGCCACTTTACGCCTTTGCGCCAAGCGTTACGCCGCAGCCATCACCCGGGAAACTGAGTTCACGCACTCACAAGTCTCACAACACACCAGTGTCTACGATAATCTACAACGCAAGTCGATGTACGATGTCAGATTTCATTATAATAAATAAATAAATGTGTACTAATTTAGTCCTTGGGCGGACAAGTATCCTTACATTACGGTTTTACGCTAGTTATAAATAGATATTATATTCGTTAGGTACCTTTAACATGAAGAAAACAAAACATATACTTACATACTTACTCGTGTATTGTTTCAAGTAGAAACATTTGCGAGCCTTACTTAATTAGAGGCTTTACTAAATTCTTTTTCTACTAGGTATCAATCCGTTAAAAATTTAATTTCGCTATTATCATAGCAACAAAGATTACACTTTTCAGTGGCTTTGTTCCGACTTAAAGTTCAAAATTAATGAGAGCCGACGTGTGCAGGTAAAGGGCCCACGAAGCGTAGATCAAAATGTAAATAGTGGTTCCAAATAATAGGTTGCATAAGCTGAAGTAATTGTTGCGGGTCAGTAGACGAGCCCAGCGCCCACAAATCAGGCGGTCGGCGGCCGCCCGTACGCAAATTATTTAATTGTAGCGGCGCGCCGCTCTCTATGGTTAGAGACCATAAATCTACGGGAATCATCCGCGAATTATTCAAAGGAACCGCTCGTAACATATCCCTGACACAGTAAACGATGAACAGTTCGGTGCGCTCAGAGGCTTCGCGTAGATGAGTAGACACTATTTTGTATAAGATACCACTTACGGCGTTCACAGTTGAAGATTGCATTTCACCACATTATTGAAAATTTTAAAATATTTAATTTTTTCAGAGGTCATCGGACGATTTTTCGAATTATCTATTTTATAAAATAAATAAGCAAATACTAGTTCTTCTAAATATCGTCATTTTTAAAATACTTAAAATTTACTTACCCTAACAAAACCTAATAATATTATATGTATGGAAGTTCTATGAGGTAAGGTTTAGGTAGAGTCTGTAAAAAATGTGTATGTGTCGGAGAAGCAACAAGTGCAGTGGTGGCCTTATTTGTGTAGCTTACTGTCTCCATTGTTCTGTGCGCCGGCAACAATTATAGGCGCGCAATAATAATTCATCGTCTAAACAAATGTTAGGACTGAATACAATTGGCTCCTCGCAGCGGAACTAGTTATTGTCAGCGATTGCGGCTTGATTCATGGCGTCCGTTTGTCCTTCCTGCTGGGTGTCGGCGTGCCACCTGATAACGCTATCGCGCGCCACACAATCGCCCTCTATCGCGCCATCTCCGTGAAATATTCCACCTTCGCGACAATGCTCTCCTTATTCGCAATAAAGTACCTGCACTCACTATCAACTCTATCCCGTTACTACAAGGGTCGTATTACTTTGCAGCGATATAGAGAACAATGATGCTGGACTATAACGACCTGCGGCCGCGTAATTCACGCCACCGCGTTGATCATGCAAAGTGACTTCGAGTGCTCGGTTGATCAACATGCAACCTTGCTGCAGTATTTATAAGGTTGGGTTTTTGTATGTTGTGATTAAATTTGCGTCGCGGGGGTGTACGGTGTATGTAGGTCCGCTATCGGAATTTGAATGCGGCGCGCGGTGGCGGCCGGCACGTGGTCACAGATGAGTGTACCTCAACAGAAGTTAACGTGATCAAAATACTTTGTAATCTTGATCAAAATGTTACTTAATTAGATCTAATGAGTTTAACATGTCAATATTACAAATTAGTTTTGCTTCTTTCAACCTATATTTGCATATAATTCAAATGAAACAAATACAAATCTTGTACATGATGTACCAGCATCTCGAATAAATGTATTTTTATTGCAAAATTATACCTATTCGTGTAAAGTAAACATTATGTAAAATGTATTGATCTAGACCTGTACTATGATTTATTGTCTTTTGGTCAGAAACGTGTCAAATCTATGCATGAACTTGTATGATGTTCTTGTGTAAGAGTGTGATTATTTCATGTTGGTCTGCAGTGATCCTTTCACGTTATGTGGCAAGCACTCGATAGCTACTTTTTGAATATAAAAGAACTAAAGTAATCATCAAATCTACGTACCCAACATTGTTAACAGTAAGCAGTGTGTCAAGTCTGCGAGCACGCGTTGTCTGTGCGTGGTCGCGGTGGCGAGCGACAGATACACATCGTCTTGTTAGCGCTATCAGATGGCGCTGTAATTGGCGCGTACGACACCGCCGACGCCGCACCGCGCCGGCCTCGCCATACCGCACCGCACCGCACCGCAAGTACCTACTGCCACGCATTAAGAGAACGGTTATTACCAACATTTTTTATTCTTTGAATAAGTAATGTTTGGAGGGATAATTTATTCGACTCTTGTGTTTGGTATGAATTCGGAATTCGATATGACAGAATAGACTTGCTTACCGTATCTACCAATAATATTATTATTTGATCGAGTTATACGACTATCTACGGACTAGATACATCCGGTTAAGAAATACAGAAGTTTTGACATTTCCGAGATACAATGCGTATTGCAGTAGGTAATTGTAAAAAAAATAATCTTAAACTTCCGTTTATAAAAATTAATAGGTAATTGCCCAAATCTGACATCGTACAGTAATACCCAATGCCGCATTCGAAATAAACTTACTGCTAACCTAAAGAACTAACTTTTATAATAAAGGGAGATTCGTGTCTTTAACTTTTTAAAAGATTTGTAATTTTAAGTATAATAAAGTAGTTTTTAACGAGTTTCTTACTTTAAAAAAACATGATTTTATAAAGAAATATCGAGTGAAGTTCGGTCGCCGGTCGCAGGCACTGTCTGTGTGTACTAGTAGGTGCAGGTTATAATTAGCAGCGTTCATGACTGTCTTTAAACTGACAATAAACTATTAAATATGCATAAAGTATTATGCACGTAAACGAATAACAATGCCCGTAATAATGGATAGTTCACGCTTCGCTAATCGGTATCAAGTTACGACGTGGATATAAAAACTCAATTACACTTTATATGGGACGGTTATTAACTTTAAATTAAGTTTAAATATATACAATGTAAGTAATTCACGAATTCTGAAATTTAATTTAATAAATATTTAAAGTTTTAAGCATCGCATAAGTCTGCTAATATTACCAAAGATACCGTTTTCAGTCGTAAGTGCGTACCCACTAACGCAATTTCAGGACGAAAACGACATGTTAATAAATTAATGTAACTCGTGTTGTCTTTTGTTAAAATCTTTTGCAAAATATTCTAATTGCAAGAAACACAAGCATTTTCTCATGATCGATTGTCATTTACTTTTAATCTTTTATAATAATTTGTTACAAATGATTTTTAGTGATGATTCGAAACAATTAAGTAGTTAAGTACCTATTATATATTGCAACGTAAAGTTGAACACATTGTGCAAGTTGCGTTTCTCTCCACAGACCTGTAGTTACTACGGCACGTGTTTAGGACGCAAAGCGAATTGATGTTAGATAGCATGGAATAAGTATGGTATAACACTCCGAGTAGAAGATGTAGGCAGGCAATAGGCAAGTTGCTTGATTTCAATCTCCAATTCCAACCTGCTCGTGTCCAACTTATTTAAAATGAACTCAAATAATATTTACTCTTACATTACTTAATCTTGATACCGAGCGAGTTTGATATCCCGAAGCGGGGTATAAAGCATGCTGGCCACACTGAAGGCAGGTGCGGCCTCCTCGCGGCTTCCTCGCCCGGGGCACGCCGACGTTTCACTAAATACTAGGAGGCATCTCGCTTATTTAGTGAAAGTTGAATAATTCGCAGTTATACATTATTTTTGTTTTACATTTTATAAGTCACCTGATGCTTATTGGGATTTTTTTCATAATTTCAAGACCGCTAGCCACGTTCATACAAATATGTGTTGCCTTGGGTAATAAGCTGTTCATTGCAGCAAATGAAGAGTAACTTCTAAAATACTATTATTCCGCATTCTGTTAGGGTCTGCTATAAGATGCACACTACATCGTTAGTCTTCCCGTATAATAAATAGTAAACAGGAACCTTTTTAGGGGTAAAAATGAACTTGAAAATGAAAATATTTGTATAAAATAGGTATTTGGTGGCAATTACACAGGTACATCATAAAATTGTTAATGAAAGAAAAAATAAGAAATAACTAAATGTGGTTGCATTGCACGGTGTCGGTGCGCGGCGGCCAGGTGCGCGGGAGTGGCCGCAGTCGCCCCGGGCGGCTCACCCGACGCTCCCGAATAATACCGTGCGAACACATCGTAAATTTCTGGACTTACTGCGGGCTATTTACAAATTACGAACATTTATGGTACTCGTAGTTGGTTATTCTTAGTAGCACACTAAGTATTCAGTTTGCATTTCAGGTGGGTTTTTGTCAAATTTTCTGCTGCATCCATAGCTAGTTTAGATTTATTTATTTCATAGGCTGCCAACATTTTGTGCACTTTCACAAAGTCAAGGTTGTCGAAGCTAAGCGCCAAAATATTTATAGCCAACGACATCATGCAAAAACATCAAATTCACAACAGAAAAAAAAGAGAAATTGTATAATAATAATAAAAATGAATGGAAATGAAATGTCAGACAATTAATTGATAATGAAAATGAAAATAACATAAAGTCAGAAAAATAAAAATAAATTACATCAGAAGATAATCAATAGTACCGAACTTGTTCATTGTTTCATTCCACAATGGGAGAACATATTATTAACAATAATAATTAAATTGATCAATTATTTCGAATGAATAAAATATCAATAGCTGTTGCTGGAAACTAAAAATAGTGGAAAAAGTACTCATTTGAATTAAAAAGGGGCCATTAAAATTAACAATTAAATTAGCGCAGGACACGAACAGACGTGTAAAAGAATCGATAATGAAATGCATTGGCTACTGTCTGAGCGCGACATGAGAGATTTATGGCGGCGGGTGGCACCGCCGTGCGATTTCACGCACAATATGTGGCGAGAGCGTCCAATCCGTTTTGCTTTTCGGATTTCTATTGAATGCCATCGACGATCAACTTTTTATGTTTTGTAACAAAAGCTATGAAGTTATTAAAAAACAAAATTTGTCTTCTAAAAATCCAAGTGATTGTACAATCTCACAAGAGTGTAATAAAGGTGTCGACTAAAGGCCTATTTGTGGTCGTATAGGTAGGTATTACTTATGACACTTATGTACTAAGTTGGTTAGTTACAACTATGACTTACATTTATTTTATGCACTTTATTATTTACAGACTACAAAAAACGAGAGAATGTATTAAAATGTTTTGTGTAAAGCGACACTAATTGAACCTTTTAACCTTCCACATACACAAAATAAAAATTCTATGACACTAAAAAACAAGGTCTTTGAGTATAAATAGAGGTCGTGACGCAAATAGGAGGTCAGCAGGTTCAAGGGCGAACAAATCAAATGGCTCTACATTTGTAACATATCTTATCGGCACTTAATACAATCAAACATCATTCTTATCTCGTGAACATAAGGTTGAAAAGATGCGCATTCGTGAAATGAAACGGCTTTTTAAAAGGATCTTTTGATGAAGTCATTAGCAGCTTACGACCAATGATGGGGTTGTGACACATTAGCTTTGCAAATTATAAAAAGAAAGAATTGCACTTGTACTCTCAATTATTCAAGTTTTTCCGGAGGGAAACACATTGGATTTGTCAATTTTATGATACATACATTAAGTAACATTAATTTGATAGATACGTTCTGTAAATGTAGGTATGCAAATGCATAGTGTCAGAAAATAACTATGGAGTCAAGATTTTAAATACTCAGGGAAGCCTCGTAGCGAGAAATTACCCAAATAGCTGTGATGCTTATTAAAGGATGGATCGCAAGGCACACTGTCGATTCTATAGTTATTTTCGTAAATCACAAATGAAATCGCAAAAGTAAAAACACTCGTTTTCACTTCAAGACAGCATGAATTTGTAATATTAGTTTTTTGTCACATGCCACTTGCAATGCTTCAGCATGTCACACTCGTACGTAACGATGTCGGTGTCGTGATAAATTCACTTCATGTCTATTAAAAAATAAATTTTATTCAACGTTGCGAATACAACATGTCGACTAACTTTTTATTCCAGATTTTAAACAGTTTAATGTCCTGATCATTACGTTAATGAATTATGAATTTATGATACTATTTCGATATCGGCTTTAAGAAAAAATATTAGCAACTATTAGTTATCAGTCCGTCTGTATGTAAGTGCAATTAACTGCAAGCTCACTAATTTAACTTATTGGGGCAGAATGCTTGAATATGTATGGGTATCATACGGGCTCCAATTAAGGCGTTTCAATTGACGAT
>DWQL01001437.1:0-11459 GCA_018231265.1 Noctuana haematospila
AATGCTCGCGCGCGCTTGTTCTTGGCCTATCACTAACAGCCCTTATCATTATTACTAAAGTTTATTGTACTTTCAACGAACTTAAACAACAACATAGGTATTACCTAATAGAAGTTAGCTCTGCTCGAATCTGCAGGTTATCGGTTATGGCTGGTATCATAGCGAGATGCGATATTTGTACTATGGCCCATCCTATTTGGAAGAAGACTATGAGAATGGCGTAGTAAAAGGGCATCCACCACGTGAGGTAGACCGCATCATCGGACACCCAGCAAGACCAGCAGCGTATAAACAACAGAGGAAATGTGCACGTGACGATCAGACTGCCTGGAAGTAAAAAAATACAGACTCAGTACCTACCGATCTAACAAGATTCTGGCAATCGTATTAATGTGAACAAATCTGTCTGATTTAGGTTATTTAACACCAGACTATTTATGAACTTAACTGTGTGAATTAACCGAACTTTAAGATATTTTTGAAGATATGAACTAAAACGTGTATGTGTGGCCTGGATTATTGATACAAGTTGCAGGTGTGATGTCAATGGAGGAACATTTCACAGTTATGAAAAAAAAACAGGCAGGAAATAAAATTGACTTCAAAATCAATTCAAAATAATGTTTTAAATATTCAGGGGCACTGTGGCTGTGGTGTGGGGTTCTAGCGGTAAAGTGTACCTACATTTTAAACTTCTAATAAAACTACAGAATTTTAGACGTAATCGAGAAAATACGAGCCGGATATCCGTTTTCGGTAAGTAATCGAACGATTTGCGTTAGAATGAACTCTTATCGTTTAGGGGCAATAAAATTTTATGACCTTTACGTAGAGGAAACAGATGACTTCAGTCCCCGTATAAAGCGATAAAAGGTGATCAAGGATCGCAGCGTAGAAAAATACGCGTCAGTTAGGTATTAAGTAAAATATATACACGTAGGTATTCCTATAGGTATTTGTAATGGTTATCGTTATCAATGTTATCATCCATTCGAAGTTACTTGGTTTGATTCCCGGTGAATCAGAAAATTCTGTTCTAGCATTCTTTCTGTTCTTAAACCGAAAACGTTAAATTAAGAATTAGACCGAAGTACCTGTTAAGTGCCATATTTTTTTAGTGCTGTATTTATCAGCAAAAACGCCCACAAGAGGTGTTGCCAGTGCGTCTACAACTTGACCTGAAACAGAATAAGAAAACATGTTACCTGGTTCAACTACAAACGTTACCTATACTTTGCTTAGCCTGTCTTAACGCAGTAGGAACAGAAGGAAGATTCGGACTCGGCCCCAGTCACGTTTTAATGACTCATCGCTTTCCCTCACTTACAACACGGCGTGTGGCTACATGCACCGTGTCGTCTACCGGCCCGGGGCTAATGACTGAACGGTTCGAGTGGGATTCTTGCCGCCCGCGACCCCGGAAGTCCTCAATTAGTCCTGCTTAACAACAGGCAGAGGATAACGTAACTCGTCTGGTCAAGAGCGACAGGAACAATCTAAAAATATACTAAGGCATGCTAAAATTGTTTACTATAGTTTGTCTCAAAACATTGTACCATTGACTAAAATTTACCAATGAACCCTAACTTTCAAAATCTAAGAGACGCGTGTCCAGCAATGGAAACTGTGACTAATCTTATTGTCTAGCTGAAAATCAAACTCTCGCGTTCATGCCTCATTCGAAGGTTGAACAGCTGGACATTTCTTACAGTTTCTTAATAGCCACCAAGCATATCAATTTATATATTATGTAGGTACATACTATAATGCATCTTATCTTATCGCTTTATAAAACGGAGACTGTAAGTTGTTAACTAACTGTTCATTAAACGTGACATGTGTACGACGAACAAATAATAAGAGAAGTTTTTAGGATACTATCGACTATATAGTGCCGTGTAAGTTGTATCTATATGTTGGTCATTTGGTAAATTGGTCACTCCTCTAGCGTTGCCGCGTCATAGCTAACGATGAACACTTACCATGAGGTGGCCAGTCACCTGTTTATTAGGCGTAGTTAATAAAAAGTATAGTCACCTAATAGCAACATAGCACCGGCAACCGCAGCTCTCATGTGCAGCACAGCTTGGAAGAACAGCATCATGTATGAGAACCACATGGCTGCGCACAAGTCGTTGTACATGTGTCCTAAGCCGTACAGAAAATTCTGGTTGACACCATTCATGCGCCACCATCGTTGCCGCTTGCACGGTATGCTGGAAATTTAAGGGACCAATATTATTAGGGAATTGTGTAGGTATAAAAAATTATATTATAGTGAAGCATATTTTATCGGGTGTGACGCGTGCGCTTATTTGAGGGATTTTAAAAACAAGTGTTTAATAAAAAATAAATATACTTAATATGTATTAAAATGTAAAAAATAATTTAACAGAAATGGTGCTCGGATCATAATTAAATTTAATAACAATTGATTCAAATGTAGCGTTGATGTACCTAGGTACCTACTCTAATCTAACTAATCGAAGTTACCAAAAATAAAGGTTTGTTATTTTATAACTACATGAGATGTTTAGTTAAGATACCAATCTTGTACAATTCATAAATATTTATGAATTTTATATTCATAGATTGTTAATTTATTGTTATATTCATAAATTTTATTGCGACAGCAAAGCTCCGAGATTGTGAAACAACATGGTAAAGTATTAGATGATAGCTCGAACTAAGCATGAAGATAAATGACATCGATTTATTAAAGTTTGTAGTCATAAAAATTTTTAAGAGAATTATACAAAACCAGTATGTTCTACCTACTTATTAAGTAATATTATACCATAAGGTTTAGCCTACACTTTTAAGGTTACGGTGATATTGAACTTTATAAAGAACCCAAAGAAATTTAAGCGTGCTTTGAAAACAAGAGCTAAAATATTTTCATAGTTAAACTGGAAGGAATTAAACTAAACTTAGTAACTAATAGATCCTAAAAGAGATTGTGATAGAGGACAAATAAATTAAAAGTATACACACGTAAATTATATCAGGAGTATAATAATATTTTGAGACGATCAAAAAACGATTAAATCTCATTGAAGGGGACCAATGACTCAGAATAGGAAGTGACCATCTTTCCTTTAACAAGAACGACAATTTTCATTTTGTGCTCCAATTTGTGATCGTGTGTCTTAAATTGGATAAATAGTAAATTGCGCCTTGCCCACCACGGTGCTATACTGACTCTTAAAATAATCGAAGATTACCTTAATTCAATTTCAGGTGGGACGTTTTCTTCATTTTCATTTTCCGTTACAGTATCGTTTACGTTCGTCGATCCATATTTAGTGTTCATTTTTAATTAAAGCCGCTTAACTTTCTAACTAAATATTTTAAATTATTATGAACCAATTTATATTTGATACCAATAACAATATAAGTTACACTGATATATGTAAAAGTGTGTCGCACTTGTCTTTTATTAATGTATGTGTGTTTAACTATCACTGGGTGCATGGACGCGTGTGCCATGAAGGCTGTCCTACTAACTTCTGAGTTCCAAAGCGGCGGCTTATCCTGATTAATGTATGGATTGTAAACTGATGCACATAACAGACAATTATAATTTGAAATATCGATAAATACCTTATCCTTATCTCGCTCTTCCATTTAGGAAACAATCAATTCAACAGTAATATTTTGGTTAAACTACTTATAACAAACGAAGCTTTATTTCACGACTGGTTTTTGCGGAATACTGCATGGATGATTTTATTTATCGTGCTGCGTGAATATGTAAATAGAAATTGTTTTGTTTGTAACTTGGTAGGTAAGTATCGATTTTGTAGAGCAATAAAAGATAAGATCTGTTACCTTGGTTTTGTCGTACTCATATTGTTATAATTGTACTAAGTATGACAAATCATCAGTATCTTGATATTTAACATAATATAATAATAATATTAAAATAATGTAGTAGAAATTTAAACGTATGTAATTTTTTAAAATATTTTTTTTAGTTTTCGACTACATTATAGAGTAACCATAATTTTTAAGTAATGAGTTGAACTTCCATCAATACTATAATAAGTAATTATATGCACCGCATACTTTTATAACATAATAATGTGAATATGTACGTCTTACTCAATGAACTGACCTAGTTATCACTACGTTACCTTAGTACTTATGATTTACGAATACATACAACGTACCGGCGGCTTGACGAGACAGTGGTAAAGTTACATGTAACTACGAACTATAACTAGCACAAATCAGGCCCAAAGATATTTCTACAGCGATTTTTCAAAAACAGCATGCAATAAATAAACGTCTACATAAATTGGGCAAGAACATTATGTACCTATTTGTTTATTATATTATAATTTAGGTAGGTAATTATTTATATAAGCATCTTGTGTCGAAAACATTTCAGAAAATGGAGATTTTTCAGCAGAATTTGTCCGCCAAGTTCGAATTTGTACGGAATGTTCTATCTTGTACTAGCTAGAATGTCATTACTCAGGTCATTTAACTTTGTAGGGGCTTCCGTAAGTATTGGGTTTCCCTTTCAATGCTTGAATACACGCCACTTGATACATTCTAAATAAATATTTTGATGAAAAAAGACTAACAAATAATAAAATTAAAGTAGTAAGAGTAACCGAGTTTTACAAGTAGAGTAGGTACTAATAGCATTAATGACACTTGGAGCGGGTGGATATTAATGGTAAAGGTTCAGGGTTGGGAGAAGGGGAGGAGCTGTCACTGTTGTTTTTAAGGGCTGAGATGATGACTGCGTATCTCATGATGTCGGGCGTCATACGGTGTAATACCTTGCTTGATTTATAATAGTTTATTAATTTATGTATTTGTAATTAAATTGAATAATAAATTAATAATATATAGCTTCCGCACTAAGACTAAGACACTGCCATCTATCACGCTTTTTGTGAAATAATCAAACCAGTCAGTCACGGTTACAACTTATTATCACACTGGTATGTGATACATTTGCCTGCTTCAAGAGCTAAAGCTACACTATGTAGACGTTAGATGTCACTGTTATCTGTGATATTGTGTTAATGTAAAAAGAGATGGCGCCACACATCCTCAGAAATATGGGAACTTCCATTAATTTGTATATGGGATAGGGACATACTACATTTTGATCGTTATTTGGAAATAATGTTAGTAGTTTTATTTTCATCTAATAAAATTTCTTATAGAGTAAATTAGGTAAGTAGGTTTTCATTATAATGATTTATAAAAAAAAATTGATAATATTTAATTAATAAAACACTTTGGAATGTTTTAGTATCTAGGTAGGTAGGTACTTAGTAGGTACCTATGTTCTTTTACAAAAGGAAGAAAAAAGGAAGAGATTACAGAATAAGTAAAGTAACGTAAATAAATAAATGATTAAATTTCAAATATTTTATTGTGTTCAAAAGTATAAAATATACTTAATTATTTTATTATTTTGTCATACATATACTCGTATTACCTATACTATTAATTAAATAATTTTCTTCTTCTAAAACTTTTTTACGCCGCTCTATAACTTCACGGCCGTACAAGGCACATGCTTAGTTTTCTTTAGGGATAGGGACCTGCTTGCGATCCGCTGCTGATAGCAAGCAGATTTTATTTCTCTATTTTTCTTTATTAATCCCGAGAAATTAGCGCTAGTTCCGTAACTGTTTAAGCCTTAAACTATAAGGAAATTACGGTAACGTAGTGGTATTGAAAGCCATATTACAATTAAGGCTAGAAGCACACATTTTGTGTAACCGTTACAGTGGTGGCTATGTTTGCCGAGCTCCGATGTACGTGACGATAGCGACCTGGCCTAACGACATAAAACTGGTAGCCTAGAAAACGGTTCAGGTGCACTCGCGTGTATCTAGATTTGTGGTAGACAAACGTGAGTTTTTATGGCAGCATGTCTTTTAGTTTAGGTGTGTTTGTCATATAAATTGTGACTGCTGAATGCTGCTGCGTGTATAAACGCAGTGTAAAAACCTAGAGTTTTGTGTCAGTCAGTAAGTTTGTATGTTTAATCTATCTTTGTTTCTAAATAAGTAACAATAAAAATTCGAAGACATATTTTACTAAGTAACCTGTTATCATTCTTTTTGAAAATAAATCAAATAATTAAAGAAACAGTCAAAATTGCAATGAATGGAAAAAATATAAAAAGAATAATTCACACCGTTTTTCAGAAGCAAGTATATTTTTAACGTAATGGCACATCATGCTCATGTTTTGAAGTTGGAAATGGGTATGAAATTTTAATTCGGATTTGACTTCAATTAAGTGTGATAGTGGACTGGTCCCATTGTTCGGGTATGCATTCCGTTTAAAAATGGGTTGATCACGAATAACACGAGCGGTCACAATCGATTGCACAATCGAATGCCCTATAGTCTGAGAGCTCATTGGCTAAAAGTTAAATTTTTTTGTAGTTAAATAAACAGGAATTTTTGATTTGCAAAGCATATCAAAACTGCAGCATAATATATGTAAGTACACATAAACCTTATTAAAATATTGTCATTAGAACAATTATTAGGTAATGGTTAACAAATGCCCTATTTTTAAATATTATGGTCTAGGGATGATGTGATTATATAAAAAATTTAAAAAAAAAACCATTACGACGCTATTTTTCACGCTGGTCACGCAAAACGTTGGCCTTAAGACTATTTATTATTTTTCAGAGATACCTAAATATTAGATTAAATCAATATTAAAGAGTACCTAATATAGGTACTTGTCTGAAGCTTACTTGAAGCAATTTATTTGTTTCAAGAGAAAGGTGAGTTTGTCACGAGTTCCTACAAGTACCTATTGGGAACCTATCTCATTGAATGATCATGAAAAACATGGTTGCTACTCATTTAAAATTAAAAAAGAACACCTAGTACTTAAGGTGATCTGCATGATCATTAGCTACTTCTTACTTTTAAATAAAAAAAACCGTACCATGTTTATTTTTATTTTATTTTAAGTACTACCATAAACAATAATAATGTTAAACATAAATTATATGTTAAAATACGGTCAACACTCGTGTGTGTGTGTGTGTTTATGTAAAAACTGCTGTAATTTAAAACTCGTATTAAAAAATAGCAAAGCTTATTCATAAGGCTCTCGAGGTACCCTCACTGAACGCTACTGCACACAGTGCTCCCTTGATTTATGTTCCAATCGCTCCCCGCCCGGACACCGCGGTCTGCTGCAGTCACGATAATTAAATCTGCCATTAATTAACCACGTGCCGTTCATAGAAATAGTTATTTTCAATAGATTTATTACGTTTAAAACTGCATCAAAAGACTTTTTTATACGAAAGAAGTAGCAAGCGAGTTGAGTTGTTAAGTGATTTCTGCAATGCATATTATTATATAATATTTATTTTCAACGTCATATAGTATAGACGTCTTACCTGAGGTTCTGTACCGAAGTGTCGCTACTCCTAAGCGCTAAGATAGTCGCCCCACATCTAAAATATAGTCCAGTATTTATCTATATCACGAAAAATAATAGGGTGTCGCGGTAGCACTCGTACTTCCCTGGGAGGCTGCACCTTTCACCTGTCTAGCCGAGCCTCAATGTGACAGATTTTGAAAAACAGAAACATTTAAAGTTTGTCACGTCACTTTTGAATAACTCATTTGAATTTGAATAACATGTAATATACGTTACAAACACTAGATAGACAGTCTTCTTTTATTTCATGTTATCGTGTAGGTACGAACTAATACTTTTGTTGTCATAATTAACCGTTACCGTTACCATAAATCCACCGTTTTCACCTTAGAAAAAACATCTATGTTACAATTCCTGAATATGAGTATACCTACTGTGTTCGTTACAGTTAATAGCAGATAAACGCGTAGGAGGACTCTAAATTATAACATTTGACACCATTATGTATTTAGGCCTATTGTATGAATTATTTATAATGTTTTGCTACATAAATTAAGATACGTCTACGGCACAATGGATGTGATAAACTCGCGTAGTTATTATGTGTAACTTGTCAAGCAAATTGTAGGTTGTGGTATCACAATACCATAGGAATCAAATGAGATAACCTTTTTAGTTTATCCTTAAGGAGTTTAATAATTGAAAAAAAATTAAAAATAAAGGATTCGAATAGAAAATATCTTCAAAACTTTTTCAGACATAGGATAAAAATTGGTTGACCTTAATTCGTTATTTCGTTACTCTTGCATTACATTTTTTCGCTGCGACACGGCCAGAGCGACGCATAACAATAAAAAAAATGTAGCTTTGGCAAAAATCCAAAATCTAGCCCTGATTCATTTAAAAGCCATTAGGTCCGTATTTTATTTCAGATCAGTCGGTCATTTGTTTTATCGGACATCGGGCGAACAGCGCAAAGCCGCTTACCCTATAAAATAGAAGTCTAACGGTTTGTTCGTGATTGTGGCAGCTATTAAAAATCCTAATTTATATTCTCAGGAGATACGAGTATTAGCAAACTTATAATGCTAAGTCGAACTAAGTCATCATTACCGATTACTTTGCTAGAATCTGTTGTATGTTTCCAAACAGAGTTTTAACTTGTAGGTACAGCTCCCAGATACCTATGGATCTTACACGCAATCACATGGTCCTGGTACCTTCTGCCTGCTACTGGGGACAAAAATGTTTATTGCCGACCAAAATTACTTATTTACCTTCTCAAACACTTTACCCCTTAGAGTCCGACGAATTCTCGATCCTACCTAAACTAGCTTAATATAATTATATAGTCGCCGGTGTACGTGAATTATGGTACAAAATGTACCGCTACTGTGTGCCGATACGAACTGGATCACGTTACATCCTATCCATCCAACGTTCGTTGTATTCGTACTCGTACATGTCGTGGGAAAATGTCTGCATTTAGCCATCTATTCGTAATTCAATTATATAACGGATACGTAAATGGTTTGATTAATTATCATTAACCTACTCATACCTATTATATACCTTACCTGTCATAAAGTAGTTGATCTTCAGCTGAACAATTGAAATTAAAAAAATATAAGAAGTGTCTTTAATGTCTAATAATAAACAATAAAAACTGACTTTTTCCAAATGTGATTTAATTATTTAATTCACACTTTTAATTAGAAAGCAAAAATATTTAATTCAATCGATTGTAATTAATTCTGTATACTCGATAAGTTTCTTTCAATAACTCTCTAAAAGGTTTACAATATGAGTTACAGTTGTTATAATGAATACAAACTAAATTTATAGATCAGCCCAACATCAATTTGATTTCAAAACGAGATCTACGTGGTGGGCCGTGGGCTTGCTGCTTGCATTAACGTTGTTTAAATAATCCTATACAATATTTATTATGATTTATGGGACAAGTGTACAACACTACATCGTCGACAAATCCTGTCGGGCGATTAAAGCGACACCTACGCGGCTGAATGTATTGTGGGTTGTAGGCTTTTACACGATATACTTTAGGATACTGGGACCAAATTATTGCAACCATTGTGGGGGTTACTTACGTAACTGCGTTTCATACCTATATACTCGCATTTTTTTGCATTACATAAAATTCTAATTATAATTCGTGTCCTGTCTCTTCAGTTTATTCTGATAACTCCACATTTTATTGCATTATTGTAATGTTAAGAGCTAAACTAACTAAGTATAGTTAATTACTATTTTGCCTCTCTCGTAATTGGAGATCCAATACAACAGGGCACAAATTATTGTAGAAAAGATATTTTTGTTTTTATCGTGACATTAGTTTATTACTGACTTTAAAAAAGGAGGGGGTTCTCAATTCGATCGATTATTATTTTTATGTAATCATCACTATAAATCGATTATTATGCCACTTTTGGAGTTCTCCTCTCATGTTTGAGGAGGAAAGAATATTAAATGAAAGAAGATATAATATAAGCACTGTCTATAAATCTGATGTAATGATTTGATTGAATAAATTAGGTAATTCTGAATCCGTAGTAATTTGTAGCTTTGAAAGCGCTCAGTTTAATTCAATTTTCGTTACTTGTGACTCATTCGGTAATTATTTATCCTTAGCAGCCTGTTACAAATGAATTTTATATGTAAAGTAGAATAGAAAGTTATTCTTGTTAATGAAGCTATAAAACAGGTCTCGAGATATTTAACTACAATAATTCACTATTGTACGTTCCAGAGTATTATATTACTGTTTTATTTCTCAGCGCACGTTAAATTTAATACGCCAATTCAGCTAGGTTTGACGACGTTCGAATTAGATAAAAGGTATTAACATTTTCATCTTTATCACAATTTGTGTAATAATATCTAAGAAACTCGAAATTATTGTAATAGCTTTCGGGATCTATCCCTAATTGTAACATGTCGCATGTCATAGACATAAGTTTACATTTTTAAAACTCTTCATTACTCGGACTATATAATTACTAGCGTCTACTGTCTACTTCTCTCGAATCTCGCTGAGTCAAGAACTTATAAGCAGGTTCTATGAGGTCATAAAATCAAAGATCTAAATTCGTTATATTATGTTAACCTCAAACTGAATCCAGAAACTATTCGATACGTTTATTTTAGTAAATACATAATTCAAACCTGACCCACTTAGCTTTACAGAATAGCATTCGTTGTACTAAGGTTCGCGGGAGATGTTTTATTTTTGCGCACTCTACTATTATTGATACCTACTCGTAGTTATTACGTAGCTCTCATGCAAAGCGGAATAATTTTAATATTTTGTTTGTAGAAGGGTCCCTCAATATGAGTATAGCATATTCACCCACGCTGCAAGGAAATGTTTGGTTCAGCAATTTTTGATGAATGGCAAAGTAGAATAATCTAATAATAAACTTTTTATTTTGCACCAAAAATGTGTACTTAACAGAAAAGACATATACAAAACAAACAATACAAAGGCGGTCTTATCGCTTAAGGGATTTCTTCCAGACAACCTTGCGATGAGGAGCTTAAGAAAATGAAGAAAAAAGTGGAGAAAAAGTAGATTAATACGAAAAGTAAAAATAATAAGAAATAACAAAATGGATGATCTACATTCAATGGCAAATTGTTTTCTTTGTTTTAGTTCAGCAAGGACAAGCAATTTTAAACGATTTTGTTTAAAAATACAATAATATGTTGTTATTGTGGGTAAGTATTACGTTACGTTAAGATTCCGCTATTCCCGACACAAAAATGTTACTGGCATGGACTTTGATTGCGAAGGAACGTACGCCTATGTCATAATTTATGATATGTATGTCACGCTTCAGGGTTGAATCCATGTGTGTACCCAAGACCTTGACAAGCTAAACGTGAATTACCTAAATGTGTCGCCATCTGTTATCGTACTGCTCAAATAGAACGCCTCTGGAATGTCAATTACAGCGTTACACCACTATTGTATGTGATATAACTTAGGGTAAAACTCCACAATACGCCCCGGTTTTTTTTCAAGTTCGATAAATTTTAACTGTTAG
>DWQL01001438.1:0-11457 GCA_018231265.1 Noctuana haematospila
ACTCTCGCAAAGAAAGAATATGTTACGGGCGATTGAACTGGGAAAAAAAAGTTTGGTAATTTATTAGTTGTAATAAAGTTTACTATTAGTACCTGGGAGCATTAAGTAAACTACACCTTTGACTACGTTAATTACTTTCTAAAAAGCTTCTAAGAAACAGTGTTCGCTCCTATTTTGGGTTTTGTTATTGTCTTCGTTACCATCAACCCTATGCTGGAAACAGGTCGCCTCTCAGACATTTCGGTAGTTCATCCACCTTGTCAAGCTCTGGTTCTGTAAGCAGACTTTGCGTACCTTTCGTGAACTTTATTGTGTATCAAGAGTAAAGGATGTTTACCTTTAACGAAGACACTGTTGGGCACGGGTCTCTCCCCACACTCCCGACCTCCATGGGAAGCCCTGCACCATACTCCATTACGCTGTTACCTGTGTTAGTGTATATTACTTTCTTAATTGTTTGCATGCTCATGTTTTCTATGGTCGTGTGTTAGTTTATACTTTACTTATTGCTTGCATGTCAAATGTGCTATTTGCATGAAAAAAGTATATACATCCACATTCGTTTCGGTCTTTAACGAATGAGGTCGTTAAAGTCACGGATTGTTGCGAAGTAGTTTTAATCTAATTTAGCTAATAATAAATCTAGTTTATCAATTAGTAATTAATATGCTGTCTAAGTGTTCCTTCAGTTTGTATCTATACTAATAATATAAAGCTGAAGCTTGTTTGAGCGCGCTAATCTCAGGAACTACTGGACCGATTTGAAAAATTCTTTTGTATATGATAGCTACATTCATGAGGAAGGCATATATATATATCTAGCATTACGTTACTATTCTTAACGCGGGTGGCACAGGCTACTCATGTATATTTTAGTTCCACTACTTGAAACTCCAGAAGCAAGAAGTGTTACATGACTAAGTGCAGTGGTAATGACTTTTACCATCCATTAAATGTTTGCTACTTAACCGCGCGCTGTTTACAGCACTTGACTCATCTTTCGGCAACTTCCTGCTAGTTGTAGGTACCTATATTAGCAACGACTGCTACCTTCCAGTGCGTTTACAATGATGAGAGTTTTCATTATTAGTAGTCACGATATGGTTCGGTATAATTTTATGTGATACTATTTACTATCGGAGCATTGATGCATTAGAATTTTAGTAACTGTTCCGAAGGTTCTGGAACGGAGGTCAAACACCTCAATTAACCTTTCATTATTTTTGCGCCTAAACCGAATTAAAATTTAATATTGTATTTTAATTTTATTATGCATCTTTATTTTTTAATTTAAAATAAAAATAAAATATAAAACAATATTACTAACTAATATTTTGGTATTTACTTATCTGGCAACATTAAATAAACATTTGACATTTTAATCTGTCAAAACGTTCTCTGTCTTATTAAAAAAACGGAGTGTAGGTAATAATAATAACACATTAAATATTCAACTGTCGGATCATATTATTCCATCTCCGATACAGATGTCTAAGTAATAATATAATGCTCATGAAAGAAACAAATTATTTGCGAACATCATTAGGTATCCAAGTTCAACAATCAAGGTCGAGTGCGATCAATCAAAGTCACTGAATAATAGAACAGTGAGTCGCGTGTTCCAGCTCTGCGTTACGGAACACAATATATTATTATTGCTGTAGCTGCTACTAGCCTGACTTCATTAGGGCTACCGTTTTTGTGCTACCAGTTGGCGCCACTGGCGAGTGAGGTTCTGATCTCATGTGTAGCTGTCTAAGTTTGTTTTTAATTGTTTGTTTTTAATTTAATTGGAGTCAAAACAAAGTTTACTATCTATACGAATAGTATAAAGCTGAAGAGTTGGTTTGTTTGTTTGATTGAACGCGCTAATCTCTGGAATTACTGGACCGATTAGAAAAATTATTTTTGTATATGATAGCTACATTGATGAGGAAGGTTATAGGCTATTAAGCATTACGTTAACATTCTTAACGCGGGTGAAACCGCGTGGTACACCTAGTTAAATAATAAATATATCGAGCATGCCGTGTTCCTGTTTTGTTTGGAAAAAAGGAGACCTCTTTTTCTTAATTTCTTTGACCCGTAACTTGTATTTGCCATAATTAGAATAATGTTTTAATTTAAATATATCTTAATACCTCAGAAGTAAACTAAAAAGAGATAAAACCCGTGTAGCCCGCCCATAAACAGTGAAAAATAACAATTAGAGACGTCACGTCTCACTAGCGCCTCTAGCGACGAATTTACACGCGTTAGCCCTAATTGAAGCTTGTTTCAAATGATATATCACTGTTTCGCTGCGAATTAAATATTACAATCGTCTGTAGAGAAATTTCAGAATGATGATTTGGCTAGAAATATGAATATCTCGGTCGGAGTTTTTTATGTTTATTACCATTTTATTTTGCATTTGATGTATTATTGAGTAGTGACTCTCCAGTCACTCCTTAACTTAGTTCATTGATATTAAAGTTAATTTTAATAAATACTGAAAGTCTGTGGGTCCATCCATACATCTTCGTCCGTCTATCTATCGTGATTTTTTTAATCCCCGACCTTGTCACAGATGAGATTTTGTGATGTGTCCATTAACTCTCTTCAAACAGCATGCTCTCAAACAAACAGCACACTCATTTTTTAACAAATAAACCATTTTATTTATTAAAAAATTTGTGACCAAATGGTCAAATTAGGTATTTTGTCTAGTCTTAGTATCTTACTGGTCTATAAATTGAACATTTTCATCAATTTTTCACTAAAAAGTATAGGACGAATCGTCTACAGAGTCATTTACGAATAAAAGACTCCTCTTCAATGCCTAGGAAATTGAAATGGAATAAAAGAAGTATTAGACTCCATCTCTTTTACAATTGGGACAAAAGAAATAAATAAATTTCTGTGATATAATAGATAAAGTACTGTATCTTATCTTCTGATAAGCCGAGTTGATTAAATTCAGATCCGAATCCTTATAGATCTCAGACGAAATTAATTATGAATACCTTCAAGTTATGTAATGAAATTAATACAGGGATGGCTACGTCTATTATCATGACATAAATGAGATTAATATGATACGGGCTTCATAAGTCCGTTTTGATCATATTTTATAGCCCCCCTGGCGTTACGGGGATTGGAAAAAAAAATAACTAGGCACTATGGTTAACATGTAGGTAGGCTATTTATCTAATCTATGATGTAGGTCTTGTAAGTATTAATATAATAATATAATATTATCCTTTTTAGTTTTATGTCAGGGATTTTTCAAACTTTACTTATATTCATTTTTTTGTTAAATCATCGTAATTTTAAAAATAAAATGTCATTATTATATTTTATCACAAAAAAGAAGTATGTAACTTGTCTATTTAGTAATTAAATCCTACTAATATTATAAACGTGAAAGTTTGTAAGTATGGATGGATGGATGTTTGTTATACTTTCACGTAAAAACTACTGAATGGATTTTAATATAAAAGAATATAGATTATACATCAGAATAACACAAAGGCAACAATTTATAAAGATGTTGTGTGAATTGCTCGAAATACTAATCCTGCGCAGACGAAGTCGCGGGCGCCAACTAGTATTTTCAATAAAAAAGTCCAATAAGAACTAACATAAAAAATATTGCAAAATCAACGACAAAACTTCATATTGCGAGTTCCGACCTCACACTCTGTAACTGTAAGCAAATTCTACATTGCAACTGCTTTCAAGTAACTGTTAACAACATGCGCGCTCAGCCATGTCATGTACAATATACGACCGCGACACTGACATTTATATTTACTGAGCGAAATTTATTACTCTGCCAACAAGCCCTACAAGACTTAAATTTTGCATTTTTAAAACTGTTACAGCCCAATATATTACATATTATCACTTGCCTTCAACCTTTTTTATGTTCCACTGCGGGGCACGGGTTTCTCCCCACAACCGGGGAAGACCTGGAGCATACTCCACCACGCTGCTCCAATGCGGATTGATGGATACGGGCACGGAGATACGGGTTAGTGGCCAACCCGTGTCGGTTGTTGTCAAACCGCCCAAAGGGCCTCCGACTAGGTTTAACGACTGTTATCTGACGATAACAACCGTGATCGACGGCTTAACGTGCCCTCCGACCGGGCTATGCGCGCGTAACCTTAGTACCCAATGATAATAGATTTTGACTTGTTTGTTTTTTTCACATTAGGACACTAATGCATACGTAAGTAGGTTGACTACTAGACTAACATAATATTATGATGTAATGTCTGAAACACCTACACTACAGGGTTTAACATTAGGACATTAGTCATTTTAGTGCGTAGGTATTGCTACGTAAACGTTGCGAAATTGTACGCAAGAGTTGAACTACAAAAATACACGTCATACTTCTATTCTTAGCAAATCTATGCTGGATTTATATAGGACGAAAAACTTTCTGAAAATGGACATAAAAATGCACTCAATGGACTTGTATTAGGATTCAATGAATAAAATATTATTACTATTATTTTATTATTTTTATTATTACTTTTAAATTTAGAAATATCTTCTTATCAAGTTCTACTTAGAGAAATAATTAAAAACGCATTTTAATTATTACCATAATTTATTTTAAAACATTTTTCATTAAATATAATAAACAAAAAAGGTATGTACAATCATGTTCTTAGTATTAAATGCTTAATAGGCGTTACAACTTTTAACATTCAGTCAAAATTAGTCTAATTTTTTAGAAAGTCCCTGACATAGAAATTTGATACCTTGGAGTATTTGTCATACAAAAAGCTACATACTTCTTTGCAGTTAAATTTTTTTATCTTTTCTATTACCGTCCTGTGTTCTTTCCTCATCAGCACATCAGATGGCTCGTTTGGTAACACCAACAGAGCTATTATGTGTGTTTCAGATATTTTGATATCAATAAGACTCTCACTTACATAATATATTGTACAATGAGAATCCATGGGAAGTATATGACAAAGAGTATTTACAGTAGCACTTACAATACTAGCAATTGTTTGATAAAAACAACGATAGAACTCTCCTTTATCAATAAGATTCACTATTATGTTACCAACTTCTTTTCCAAATAAACAAGCAACTTCCTTGGAATTTACGTTTCCAATGCTGTTAAATTCATCGCCTACAGTTTTCATTGTATCGTGTATAATTTTTCTTAGTGTTATTGACAATTCTAATTCCCACGTCAATAAATATATCTTTTCGTATTTCAATGTTTTTTGAAAATTATCAAGTATGCATTGATATACGGGAATCATGTCACCACAAGACTCAACTGTATAAGGATCTTTATCCTTAATCATTTTCATAAAACTGTATATGAATATACGAATAATATAAACATTATTATTTACATAGTTCCACAATTCAAAGCATGAGGTCAATATAGTTTGCAATAACTCTAAACTTCGTTGTTGCTCCTCTTCATTCCTGAAACTAACAATATATTTGGCAGTCAGATTCCATTTTGCTTCGATTAATTGTTGTGAACTGTAGTCACAAATTGGAGTTTGAATATTTTTCATATGAATCGTATAGTCTACATGTTTGTCTATAATTTGTTGACGAGGAAACTCTCTTTGAACTAAATGCATATAATGTTCCATTTGGAGTATTACACTAATCCTGCGATTTATATCAACAGCCTTATTAGTCAGTTTATTTGTAGTAATCCAAGCAGTTTCAATAAAATCACCTTTGAATTCATCTGGCAAAGCAGAAGACACTAAAAGCGAGTACAAATTATCATGGTCATCATGTTTGAGTTCCGATGTATATAGTTTTAGAACCTCATACAAATGATTTTGAGCTTCTTTAGTTTCATTTACAATTCTATTGAATAACGTTTCGTATAACAGCATTCGAAGTGATACATTCTTTGTTTTATTCCACACAGAAAGTATAAGCGGTTTTAAATTCTTTGGGCTATAAGTTTTAAAAGCAAGACGCAAACCATGTTTTTGAAGCGATAGTGGTGCATCAAGTACTGATTCGATAAAGTTAGTAATAGATGTCGAATTTGCGAAGTAATCATTGAAAACGGGAAGACAATAATGAACATAATCCCCTTTCATATATTTAAGTACATTAGAAATAGGAAGAGGTGGTCGTGAATGATATGCTAAACGACATATAGCTTTCTGAACTTGTAATAAGACATTGTCTATGTTCATGTGATCTATTTTAGCATTTTCAGGTACATATTGTTCCATAAAATTAACTTTGAAGTCTTCATCGGCTAAATGAAATATGGCGACTACAGCCATTTTAATATTTCTGTATTCCCGCCGACTTTTAGGCACATGTGATATATATTCCTTGAAAAACTCTAAGTATTTACATCCTACATCAGCCAGAAAATATATTTTCAATTTTCTAAACACACGACAGAGCCTGAATTCCTTGCGATACGCATTGCATCTTATTTCTGAAATACTATCAATAGCCATTTGTACATCTTGTTTTAATAAGCGTAAGAAATCTTCTTCAGTTTTTTTAATAAATTTTGGTTCAAGACTCTCATGAATTTCTTTATTCTCTTCTTCATTTTTTTCCATGTGCTGTAGTACTACTTCAGGACATTCATCGTGATCTCTTCTAAAACAATTTATTACATGCCAGACATGCTTTACTTCAGTGTCAATCTCATATTTAACCCTAATATTTTCTTCATCTTCTACTATAATCTCATTACATTGCTTTTCCATTAAATATTTGATTTTATCAACATAGTAATTTATTAAAAACGTCGCAATAAATGTGTTTCTCTCTCTGGAAAGGTGGTCAATGATAGAATTAATATTTTCATAATTAGCACGATCAATGTATTCTTTAAGCAATTCGGGCAATTCTTTACTATGTAGAATATAGTAAAACATTGATCTAATTCTAAATTCAAACTTTTTGTTTGATATCGATGTGTGATTGTGTACACCCCACCAACTATCTGAAGGACGCCATGGCATCTGAGATTCCGATGTGTATAGTTCTATGCTATAAAACAATTTCTCAAGTGCCATCCAACAATCAGTTTCAAATGAATATATATCGTGTAACTCCATCACCTTGCTAATAAAACTCACTTTGTGTTCCTCGCTTTCGTTAACATGCCGATCGTAACAATAAGTAAGTATTTTTGTTAAATCATCTTGATTTCGGGAGGTTTCAGGAAGGATGTTTACAATGCAAGAACGTTTATCTTTATCAGGTGTTAGAAAAATGTTTAATCCCATCAAAGGCTTTACCAAAACTCACAAATCTATACCATGTGAAATTTTCAATTCCAGCCCATTCCTCATCACGTTCTATGTGAAGCAATGCCCATGTTTCTTTTTCTTCCAATGTTAACATTTCATAGTACGTCCGTTGATAAAATGGCAAACTCATTTCAAATGACTCATTTGGATATTTAGATGTAAAAATATCTTTTAAGAAATAAAAAAGTTCATTTGTAGGAAGTTTTTGGAAAAGAAACTGATATGTACGGTAAAAATCCATGGACCAAAAACTATCCGACGAACACGGTAGCAGAGAGAAAGCCAATGATTTAACATCTGCAGCTGTGAGGTGCATTATTAACATATTTTTATTAAGTATGTTAATATACAGAATTGGACATTTTATAACTCTATTTAAATGCTTTTTCAAAATATCCTTTGAAGCCCTCAAGCCTAGCTTATTGAAATAATGAGGATAATAATATGTGGTGTCGTAAGAGTTATATTTTTCTAGTATATCTAAGTATTTCTCATTTGACACCGAGTATAAGAAACGAAGTTGGTGTAGTCCATAGCTATTTCGACCGCGAAACACAATGTAAGCCTCAGCGAGCTCAAACGAATTGCCAATGAAATGTTGAATTGATTTATCATCTCTCAAACATTTCAAATTACTTTCATGTGTCATAATTTCCAATTTATATTCATCAGGCGTGAAAAAGAGAAACTTGCAGGCATAATCTATCATTTTCTCATCTCTACAATAGGTATAGAAATCTATGGCTCTTTCTCCGTTTTTCAAGTGTATAGATATAGCTGTAAGCGTTTTTCTTTTCATTTTCATTGACATGTACGGAAATATATTAGTTTTAAGATAATCTGTTTTAATATACTCTGAATATTCGTCATCATATAACCACAGACATTTGAGAGCTCGCGTTATGTAAAATGTATCACCACACTTCAATATTTCTAAGATGTAATCAATATGTTTATATTTCGATGCCAGATCAATTTTAAATAGTTTGTCAACGTCACAGTTTTCATCGCGGGACTTTACTTCTTCAAAATCCAGTTTTCTATTTGCTGCTTCATCTACCTTCGAGTTGAGGTCCCGGTGTCTTTTCCCCAAATTATTTCCAGAAAGGATGAGCATCTTTATATTCTCACCTGTAATTAAATTTACTTATTTGAGCAAATAATAAACTTTATAATAATAATAATGTAGGTAGATATATTGATACTGTCCAACCGCACTCGAACCACGTGATGGTCTGGGGCCTATAAAAGCCCAGCTGTGGGACATTGGATGTGCGATTGGATAGTGTGGGCTTGATGATTATAATATAGCTGACCTCGCGAACTTCGTACCGCATATAACATAAAAAACCCTAGAGCACCCTTAACATTTAGGGGTATGAAAAATAGATGTTGGCCGATTCTCAGGCCTACCAAATATGCACACAAAACATCATGAGAATCGGTCGAGCCGTTTCGGGGGAGTTCAATAACGCACACCGTGACGCGAGAATTTTATATATAAGGTTACGTAGGTACCTGCCTACTACTGAAAATATGAATAAGACAATATCTTCGGTTTTCCATTAAGCATGTTCTTTTTCTAATAATAGGTAGGTAGATACCTATATTTTTATAATTAATAAATATATTTTTATATTTAATAAAAATGAATTATTATAATATTTAGTAACTTGGCCATGTACCTACCTACCTACTAAATCATTTGTAAGATTACTTTTAAGATTACAATTACTTACATTTTGAACAAAGTTAGTTCATGTCTTACAAAATGGGTGCTTACCTACTTTATAAAACAATACATGAACTAATTTTTTAATTATGTTTTAACTTTCTTAACTAGGTATTGTATTAATCTAGTAAGTAGGTAGATACATACTTAAATACCTACTCAAATAAATTATTAAACTCACCTATATTGCTATAATATTATATAGGTGTATAGTAGGTACTAGGTAGGCTACCGTAAATCAACAGGTAAGTACCTTAACATTCCTAAACTTGAACCAATAAAATGATTGTCTTACAAAATTGGGTAGGTACTTACTAATATTCTTTATAATTTCTTGGCTATATAGCTATTTACCGACGTACTTCTTCTGTGTATTCACACACTTAGCCCGCTTTTTTATTGGTGCCAGTAGGTAGGTACCTACATAAAAACAAATAATCGACCAACACAAAGGTCAAGGAGTTATTATCACAAAGTTATGCTTTTCTATGCACGAAGTAAACCAAATCAGAGTGAGTGAGCACCTACTGAGTATTACTCATTCATTCACTCAACGAGATACAACAGATTAAAATTATTATTTCACACAGCATAGATTAAATCTATGCCACACGAGATAATATGAGGACGGCGGCATAATGTATGTACCTACTATAGAGGATTGTATAGAGGTGGACAGCTAACATACGTGACTCCCAAAGTAGTCTGTGGTCTAACAGACTAATGGGACAGAGATAAAAGAACGTTTACAGATAAAAATGCCTATCGACAAATCGATTTTGCGTAATGCGCACTTACATTGTTTCATGCACCGGATTTTGAGTTAAACATTGTAAGTACATAAGTAAATCGACAATTCCACAATAAAATCTATATTCGAATAATATTAATGTTAGCTATGTACATAATACAGTTTATAATATCTGGATGAAATCGCTAAATAATATTACGACAGATTGATAAATAAATAAAACATTTTTTTTCTGTCACCAATGCAAATTCAATTTATTCACCATGTCGTTTCCTTTTACAAATTTTTCCCAACAATAATAATTGATTATAATTAACAAAATATGTAGGTATACTTTATCATAATAATATGTCCTTACTCCTCACTGCTATTATTACGGACAAGATAAAATTGTCTCTGATTGTATTATGATATAATTGAGGTAAATACCTCAATTATATCATAATATACAATCTCTAAAATGATAGTCTGACGACACAAATTTTTCGTACAGTAAGCTACGTACTTCTCTGCATTTAAATTTTTTCAAGTTTTTGATAATTTTTTTATGCTCGCTTTGTCGATAGTATGGTATATCTCTTGGTAACATCATAGCGGCGAGAATATGTGTCTCCTCCATATTTATATTGGTTAAACCAATCATAATCTCTAGATTTATTAAATCATCAGATAATGAGATAAAACCACCAATAGTTATTCCAATTTTACTTATAACATCTGCAACTGATTGATAAAAAGAATGATGAAAACCATTTTCTTTTGAAAGTATTTTGATTATTGTAGATATTTTTCTAGACAACCTAGTAGTAACTTCATCGCAACATTTTGAAATACCACAATTTCTAACGGCATGTAGATATTTTCTGAATGCTATTGACAACTTTAATTCCCAAATCAATAAATAAATATCATCACTATTTAAAGAGTTTTGCAGATTATTCAGTATGCACTGGTATATAGGAACGATATATCCACATGTTTCTAATTCCTTAGGATCTTTACTCATAAGGGTTGTTATAAAATCGCTAATAAATTTTCGTAATATATATACTTTTTCGTCTACGTGATCCCACATCTCTAAACATTTGGTTATAATCGTATTCAATAAATCTAGGCTTCTCTGTTGCTCTTCCTTATTGGTATAAGTCATCAAATATTTCGCTGTGAGGCTCCACTTAGAATCAATATATTCTTGCAAATTATTCGCATAATAACATGTCTTGATATTTTTCATAATTAACATATCATGTATATGTTCATCTATGATTTGAACACGAGGGAATTCTCTTTGAACTAAATGCATGTTAGTTTCCATGTGTTTTATAACTTTAGTTTTACGTGCCGTATCAATTGTTTTGTCTGGAAGTTTACTGACACTGAGCCAAGCAATTTCAATAAAGTCACCTTTCAAATGTTCTGGGAAGTCATCAAAAATTAATAGTGAGTAAATATATTCATCGTCATCGTGATTTAATTCTGAAGTGTAATATTTTAATATTTCATATAGTATCTTTTGAACCTCTTCATTTTCTTTTAATATTCTATAAAACAGTGTTTCAAATAATAGTTTCCTTAAGGATATGTTTTTTGTTTTCTTCCACGCGTTTATTATAAGCGGTTCTAATAAATCCGGGCTATAACTAACAAATGCTAGTCGCAAACCATGCTTCTGTATTGATAGAGGAGCATCGATAACAGAT
>DWQL01001439.1:0-11456 GCA_018231265.1 Noctuana haematospila
TTGTGCTGCGATCATCCGAATTTTTGCCGGCAATCTGTGACAAATGCCGTTTCCGTAACTAAGTTTTGTATAGCTGCTCGATACGCGTAACAAATCGAACAACAATATCAGGCCACGTCGACCGGTGAAATTTTTGCATGTAACGAAACACGAATTGTTATGTTCGTTGTTTTATCTACACCTATAAATAATGTAGATCGTGAAGTATAAATAGTACTCAAACATGTTATGATACAGTACCTAAGACCAGTACAAAATAACACATAAAGAAAAACAATATTAGCAAATCTAGATTGAAACCCGCTGTCAAACGAAGGTCATAGGGAATCTCCTCTCTAACTTTGCAAAACAAAGACAGTTGATCTATCGACAGAACTACAGACACAGAGTTAACTACAGAATATCAAATGCCATTCGATCCAATCTCCTGATAATCGCAACACTTATTACAATGAAAGGTAAAAGTAGAAAAGAAACTCGCACCGGCGGCGCTTCCCACGGTCAAGTTTACAAGGGAGACAGTGAGACGGTGTGGCGTGCACTCTCCGAGGTGAATACAGTCATTATACGTCACGCGTCGCGTTCTTGTGGCTTCCTTAGGTAAGGTGGTACCAGCTTGATTGCCCTTTGTGTATGCTCCGATAAGTGTGTACCCATTTGTGCCAATTTTTACTTTCTTTCGGGCTTTATGATCGGGTTCTGATCTGTTTTATGACGCACTCAAAGTTGAATTGTTCTTTCTCTTTCTTTCAAGATCTTTGGAACTTTGGAAATTCCTTATAGCTTGTTTTATATACCTTTTAGTAGTAGTAGATAGAAGTAGAAAACTGCTACTACCAGCAGATGAAACCCTTTCATATAAAAAAGAATCATTAAAATCGATTCCCGAACAACGGAGATCTCTTTTTACCGACATCAGGTATAAAGATAATTTGGAACAAATCCAAATATTAATTATGATTACCATTTGGTTCATTCTTCATTCCTATAAGTGCTACAATGACTGTAAATGTTTAACAGTAGTATCAATTTGTTTTAAAGATTTAAATCGCTACCAAATATAATGGTAGCAGTTTCGCGAATAGCCGACCGTGGCCCACATAGAACCAACGATACTCTAGCAAGTAAATCGTGATGATCGTGATCGCCAATATCGTTCCGGATTATTAGGACCTTAGTGCACCCTCTTTTACTGTTAATGAGGTTAAAGATACTATTGCTGTTTAGTTTAATGAGGTTAAAGATACTATCACTAACAATAACAACAATGAACGGTAGCCGCGTATAGACATAAACACCTTCGGCGGTGCAGATAGAGGATTAGTCACAAGTAGTAACAACGCACAAACCCAGAACTGAACTAAAATAGGGTCTGGAGGTCAGAACTTTCCCTCTTAATACTTCAAAGCAAATCGGTAGTTCTAAAAAAACTACACGTGAATTTCTCATAACACGTGATATAATATTAGTTTTTGTTCTATGATGATACTCACAAACGGTTCAATAATAAATTGCCATAAACAAAATTCTACTTAACAAATGCAATGCGACGAATCACTCATGCCACTGCTAATCAGCAGATACTGTTATCTGACACACACTTTCTTTAGTGATAAGGTGACAAAGGAAATTTCTATGCAGTATGAAGCGAAGGTCCCCGTAGCTAATTAATTAGTTTTAGCGTGGATTTCTTATCGTGAATGTATTTGTATCAGCAACTGGACAAATTTGTCGCTTATATCTGTAAGAAACCCACATTCCTCATACAAAAAATACAGGCACAAATGTCATCATGTGAGGATTAAGTGCAAAACATCCACATATGCGTAAAAGTCTCGAGTACAAATACAAACTACGACACAGAAAAAAGTTCAAAGGCATTGTCCAAGTAAAAGCTTTTGAAGTGTGAACTGTACGTAGCTTTGATCTCAATGCATGGGAGGGACAAAAGAACAATATAGCACAATGTTCCGGAGGATTACCCTCTGCTGAACCTCTAATAGAGAAAAGAACTCATGTTACAACAGAACCAACTAGTAAACTGAAAATAAGTAATACAAGAATCATGCTTCAAATAAAGTAACAAAAATAAACAAAACACTAACTGTAATTAAACGGTAGTGGTGTTTAGAGGATCTGCATAATAATATTTATTGTATTAAGACTTTCAATTATTCAAAGTAACATGCATTTAGAATATATTTTGAGCAATGAATTTTTAATGAAAAAAATAATTGAAGATTCTACTACAAGAGTAGAATTTACAGGAAAGGATTGGTAAATGGTTAATGTTATATACTCAATTCGATCAAGTCAATACATTATTTTAATAATCGGATAAGAAGGAAGAATTACGAATAAAAACTAAAAATACTTAAATTTCCTAGAAAGATCATTATCCTCCACAGCTCTAACAGCTGATAGCAAAATAAACCTTCAGCAAGTACTTAAAAACGCCCACGCACACGAATAGCCTACAGCTCAGTAAGGGTACGGTATGCAGTTGCCATGTAAAGTTGCATAACATCAACAGAACTGCAAGTGCGATGACATCACACTACGTAACGCCACTGTAACATAGATGAGTTTGTAACGAATCCACGAATCGTATGCAAGTGTTGTCGTAGATGTGGAATTTCCGTGGGAAAGCTGAAAGCGAGATGGGAACTTTTACATGTTAAAGGACTATGCGTATGCATACGCCACAAAAGCATGTATGCCACCTGACTTTATCTTTTCTTAATACTAAGCTATGAGCTTTGCCCCGATGTAGTTATTAATATTTAAATAACCTAAAAAGTGAACGAGTCGCAGCAATCATATCGGAGATTTATAATTTTTTTCAGGAGTAAGTAAGTCATTTTGCGAATAAGTCCAAAAGTTTGTCGAGGATGTCGACTATGCAATTTTTAAACCTACACGCAAGATCAGTTATATTATCGATATGAAACATTACCTACATTTAACTCAACCACAATTCAAATAAATCTTAAACATTTGACAAGCGTGCACAAATCAGCTAATCAGTCGTGTGCGTGTTATCTCGTGTACAATTCAATAAATCGAAAGTGTTGCAACTGCAGAGCACGCGCCGCAGTTCGGGCTGGTGAGTCACCACGCCACGGTGAACTCCAAACCGGCTAGGCTGCACCACCATACCAGTTAGTAAACCCTCACTAAACCTTTGGTCGGCATGAACTGAATAGACACTAAAAATAATATTTTATGAATAGCGAATTTGCAATCATTCATAAGTGACGGTAATCGGTAACGGCACATGCGAAAGAGGACCTTTCTTGTTGTGGTAAGTAAGTATATATATGTTAAAAAGAACTTTTTAAACTCGTTATCACCACGAAGGCTGTTTAGTGAAAACCATATTAAAAATAGAATAACAGTTATATTTTTAAATGTAATTAATTTATGAGCCCTTACAAATCAGGAAAGTTTACACATTATTTATACTGCAACTAATTAGTGGATAGACGCCCACAAAACGTCTCGCTCGTGTCAAGTACCGTATCGACATCGACCCAGCTACGAGCGTAAAATGATAAGATTTATTTTATAAACCTTATGTAGACATACCTGTCATCTGCATATATGATTTTTTATTGACAACTTATTCACTGAACATAAAATTTTAATATAAGAACATAAGATGTACCTCAATATAATGTGATATTTAAAAAAATAGTATATACACTAGAAATATACCTAATTACCTACCTATTATTAAAATAAATGGAAAACTAGTGAATTCAAGCACATAGAAAAACAAAACTGAATGCATCTAACCATTCCAATTGCATCGAACAAATAAGTCCAAACAACGATATTTTAGCTTCATGACAAATAATAATTTAGCCGGTAATCTATAATTATCTATACTAATATATAAAGCTGAAGAGTTTGTTTGTTTGTTTGTTTGTTTGTTTGAACGCGCTAATCTCAGGAACTACTGGACCGATTTGTAAAATTGTTTTTTTGTATGATAGCTATATTTATGAGGAAGGTTATAGGCTATCAAGCATTACGGTTACTATTCATAACGCAGGTGAAACAGCACGGCACAGCTAGAGAATATTATTTATAGATACTTCGTTATAAAATATGACATGATACTCGTAAAACGATGCTACACGTATTTTTGCGCTGTTGTTATGCAAAGTTAGGGTCTGTTTTACTTATTCATATTATTATGTTGATAGGCGCATACTTTTCTTACGTAAAAGCAAATACTTATAGGCTCGGGCAACTCTTTTGAATACCCTCCGCCTCGTTGGAATGAGGGATTCAACCCCGTCTCACCCTCTTCTACCTTTGCAACAGCATCGCCTGACCTCCCCTCGTCCTATCAGTAGCGCCTGCATATTTCCTGCGGATGCACGCCGTTTATGCTATCAAAACTTTTTACGTACTGCTTACTTATTCGCTTAAGTACATTTACTTAAACTTGTTGAAATATTTAAGCGTATGAAGGTTCAAAAATGATTTTTAAGGTCTGATATTTATTCTAGCTATATGAATACGATACATACCTACGCCTACATAGATTTTTCTCTAGACGTTTTCTCTCTTATTTTAAAACTTTTTTTAAGACTTTTTTCAATTAATAATAATTACTCTTTATATTTAATTATATAAAAGTATCTATAGCGATTTAATTAAACGACATTCGTAACAATTTCAACACAATACAATAACAAGACGACTTTAATATTTGATTGGTATAATACCAACTTCGATACGTTTTAATTACCTACCTTTAATGTAGACAATTTTATTCTATTTAGGTACAATTAAATACATTTCAGCAACTTTTTCACAGAGTATTGGTGTCTAATAAGCAAAGTAAATAAAAGACTAAACTACTAAGAATAACAATATACGTGTAAGTCCTATATGTGTGTTTTTGTAAGTATGTATGCTTATGTGTACTAATTCAACTTACAGTCATTAGTATTCCATTGGGTGCCGTAGTCGTGTTGGTAGTGATAGTGCGTGCCGTAGGGCACGTAGAGTAGCTGGTGGTGGCTGCGTATTGGCGGAGGGGATTCTGGTCGGCGACAGCGTGGCGCGCTGCGTACTGGTGACGTCTGCTCAGAGCTCGTCTGCGAACTGTACAGCTCTTGGCTGCTGTCGGAACACCTGCAAGTAGATTTCTTTTTAATCGACTTCTAAAAAATATTACCCCACACTAGGATTCCCAGGACATATCGTGGGTGCCATGGACACACACACACAATTACACATACACCCAAACTAAGTACAGAAATTCAAATTCATCATGCAAATGTTTGCCCGGGGATCGAACCCCTTCGAATGGTGGACTGGCGTGGTAACCACTACACCACGCAGGTAGTCAATTCACTTTTTACTTTCTTTACTTTTAATTTAAGTTATATTTGTACTGTTATATATATGGTAGTAAGAAAACCATTTGAAAATAATTATTATACCTACTGACACGTGATTTATGTGAAGTCATTAGAATTCAGGCCGCTGTAGTAAAACGCGGCGTTGGGCATGACGTCACAAATGGAAGTAACGAATACGAAACATTAATTGCGAAATACTTTTGCGCGAAATACTAATTATTCACTTTTGAGCTGTAAAATGTTGTGATATAATAAATTACAAATTATTTAAAGGATGCAAAACCAATTTTGATACTTACTTAATGCCTAAATTTAAATTTTAAAGTTAACTTTAAATTAATCTCAATAGCTAAAATCCATGAAGCCGTTTCTGCTACAGGTGGTGCCAAATAAATAGACACATATAATACATGCACAGACTCGAGAAAATATACTAAATAAATACTAATACTAAAGCAGTAGGCTAAAAATAAAGTGCCACAACTTTCTGAAAACTGACAATTTGCTATTTACAATCTCATTTAATTTCTCTCTCACTTCGCGAAGTTTGCATGTAACTTGAAACCGTAACTTCGCGTGAACATTCGAGTTGGTAACTTTAGTTGAACTGTAATACGAATTGATGAGAAAATCGGCGTGAACCGTTTGTGTGCTACAATAGAATTAATAATCGCTTTAGAATTGCAGGCAGAATTGCTTATTTTGCTATCTAGTCACGTATCTGTGACCAATAACGGACGGCGCTGCATAACCAAAAAAGCACGTGGAGTTTTATGCCAAAATAGCAAAAGTAAAGTAAAGAAAATGGCATAACAAATTTTCTTTTGTCACGCATAAAAAAAATTATTAAAGAGTTTCGAATAATTGCGCTGTTCAGTATTTCCTAAATAAGTACGTCTTTTTATCATGCGTACCTAAATTTTTAACATCTGTACCTATCATTCTTTAGGGAGAAAAACGGTTTTCTGTATCTCTAGCCATTTTCTAAAACTGCCACTCTCAGTACTCATTTATTTATTAAATAAACAGTTTTACTGTAAACATTACAGGTACTTAAATATTATTTTCAGACATCCGGATAACTTGATCCCCTTAACTCCCTAGAAATTATATCCTTACGAACGATAACGAATAAATATTCTGTTTATATTATAAGATAATTAAATGGCTGCCAATCAAATAGACAATATTAACTTAATCATCTCAATGAAACCATCAACAACAACATCTTCACAGACTGATACCAAATTTGGTACGAATAGTTCTTCGCCATTTTGTTTATAATTTCAATGTGATACCCCAACCTCCAATTTCGCGCTATATTTAACTCGATTAGGCGCTTCGTTAATTAATACATTATCACAATGAGAGAATGCTCATAATAGGTATTGGGGAATTGGAGATTAGGTATTCCGATAATTACATATTTGACCATTCCATCTAATTATTTCATACTAAATTACCCACAACCCTTCGTTATGGCCCATTGCTGGGTACGGGTTTCTCTCCACAACCAGAAAAGGACTTCTTGCTTACGGATTGGTGGCTTCTAAAAGGCCTTCGACCATGTTTAACGGCTCTGTTATATTATTATATTTATAACAGCAGGGTGCCCTCCAAAGCACGGAACACAAACACAAAACACGGAAGCGAGTGCATACCTAACAATTTCCAGTAGCAGTCACTTATCTGAGTACTGACCGCGCCCGAGGTTGTTTAACTTCTGCGATCGCTGGCGACCCACAGTACTAGCGGGGCTATGCGCGCTTCTATTATAGTTAGTAGATAGTAACACAATCAGAACTGGACCAAATTAAAATGGGACCAAACGGAAAACATCAGCTTTCAAATAATTTAAGAATCTGAGAACCTTTTTTTTTAAGTCGGTTGAAAATCAAACTAAATCTTATTATTTATACTTTTAATGTTCATTCAAAGTTAAAAAAAAAATTATTTCGTAATTTGTAAGTAAAAACTTGTTTACAGATCCCGTTAGTTTGAATACAGAGATGTTCAACGTAAATCGAAACTAGGAATAGGTAGCTGTAAGCCGGGAATAAAGCCAGTCACGTATTGCAATTCCCGCAATGCAGCTGAGTAACCAATCAATCGTTCGACGCGCTATTCAGTTCCACTAAAGGTGTTAAGTATTTGGTAGGGCATAATAGTTTTACATTGTTTTAAATTTTGGTTTTTATATACATTTTATACTAATGTTATTAAGGTTCCTAGTGCCTGTGGTATATCGGTACCTAGTGATAAGACCGCCTTTTGTGCATACCTGTTTCTATTGTATTCCTAATTCTTTTGCTAATTCTCGTGCCAATAAAGAATATTCGTATTGTAGGTATACCTAGTTATTAAGTTCTACAGATATTTTGTGTATTGTATACCTATATCCGTCACTAAAGTATCTAATTCATTGATGTAGATGTGTTTGAATGTAGTATAAAAAATCGTTCTAAAGGTATGAAATTTACCGTGGCGCTATTGCCTTTGTACTTATTTATTGTTATTATTATAAATTTACTTTACTATTACAAAAGGTATAATAACATTTAAGAGTGTGTAACAATTTCTAATTTAAGTAATGAGTCGGTTTATTTTGCAATTATAGAAGCCACAATACATTTTTGATGTGTGTACCGAATTATTTCTAATTTATTTATTTGAAATCGGTTCCTATTTATTATATTATCTATCAAAATTGTTTGTAAGGCAAAAGATGTTTTGTATGCTAACCCAAAATTCCCTCCTAATCCTAACCTAACCTAACCCTCTCCAAGAAGCGACCTGCGTGTATCAGTGAAACCTTAAGGAAGAAACGTACCCGATATTGGCGTAAAGTGAGCAGTTTCTGTAGAGACTCTCCTGCTGCTGTCGATGCTGGTAGTGGGCATAAGAAGCCAGGTTCTGAGCGTGGGCGTAGCAAGCGTCTGTGTGCTGCTGTGGTACAGGAGTACTGTTGCACTGTCTACTGGTCACGTAATCGGAAGACTTAGACCTGAAAATTATTTGTTCTTGAGTGATCTTGCCTTACAGTTGGACTTTTAGTTTTAGTCTCGGATTTAACATAAACTTAAACAATCAGAAATTTGGTATATACATAATGTATAATAATATTATACTTGTATAATAGTATAAATATTTTTAGTGATGCATATTTCCAGGAATCTCATTCGCTCTGAAGTAGGTATCCCTCACTCAGTGTCTAATAAAGCTAGTCTCGAGGCATTATACCCTAGTTCATATAAAATATTTGTGCCTATTCGGCGACTCTGTTTAAGAAGCGTAATATCTGCCTGATCCAACCCATGTGATCTAATACTTCATAGATGGCTTTATAAAGTTTTCATTTTCTTCATATTTTTAGAAAGGATACGCTTGATCCTAACCAAATGAGAAGATATATTCTACTACACTACTGGAGTTCAGCACATCATCTCTCAGCTTGAATAAAAAAAAATTATTGAAGCTGAGACAATCGCCAACTATCATCAACGGTCATCGACTTCGATAATAAAATAAATTTTATTTATTGAGTTAGAACGAGTTATACGACTGAATATTTCATATTTAAATTACCATTATACTTTACCACATATTAAATATGAAATAACAACAGTCATGTCAAATAACCAGGGAAGAACATTTTAAATACGACATGAAAACTTTTATTTTATTAAACAATTCCAATATAAATTGTGCAATGTACGCATGTACGCAGCAAATCTCGCCGGACTAATTTGAAGCTCAATGGGATTACGATCGTCCAATTAACAGCCTCAGATTTAGTTTGTGTACTTGTTTGGCTGGCACCATTAAATAAAGGGACACATATCCTATCTATACTAATAATATAAAGCTGAAGAGTTTGTTTGATTGATTGTTTGTTTGAACGCACTAATATCAGAAACTACGTACTGGACCGATTTGTAAAATTATTTTAGTGTAAGATAGTCCATTTATCGAGGAAGGCTATAATAGGTTATCAAGCTTAACGTTGCAATTCTTAACGCGGGTGAAACCAGGGATGGATAAATCGAGATGTTTGATTTCATCCGGTATAGTTCGGATGTTATTGTCAAGCCTTTGTCAGGTAGCTGAAGCTAGTACGGTATATTTGTTTACATCATGTTATATAACTTACTTAACATTAAACTGAATTTAGTCAACTAGCCACGTGTAAACCGACCGTTAGTAATTACATAACACGTCCTCGGCGTCAAACTACGTCCATTGGTGCCAATTGTTAAGAAAATTGAGGCGATTTGTCACTTAAATGGAGTTAAACGTCCAGAATCTTTACTAATTACACCTAATTGAGCTGAACATTCTTAGAGGAACACGTTGTAAATCGTATTAAATTCTTCGTAAATTATACGTAAGAAATTTTTAAAACTTTTAAAGCATAATTGACTCCTTAACATTATGTAAATTATGAAAAATAGCTTTTAAAGGAAATTAATGTTATCGAAATGGTGCAAGAGTCGACTTTGAATCAGATTGCAGGGCACTGATCTCGCCCCCATAACAGTGGAAGAGTCAAACCACCCAAAGGACCTCGAACCAGGTTCAACGACTGTTAATTATCTATAGCAACCAAGTCAAACGGCTTAACGTGCACAGAAGCGCGCATGAAAATGTGCCACTAGAAGTCGCCCATCTGAAGTTGCTTAGTTAGAATCGTTTGCGATCAACACTACTAGCCTATGCGTTGAATGCCCAAACACATAGTTGTTGAATGTAACCATTAAAGTTAGAAAATACCGACCGCTTCATTCATTTGCCGAATGCCGTAACCGCCCTTATAGGGCTGAAAGATGAGTAAGTGACACTACAGATAGTTAGACAACATAAACCATGCAAAGTGTTTAGATAAACAAGCGAGCGACTGGAGATGTGTCGAATGAAATAAGGTCAACAGAATTTAATTAAGACTGAGGTTGGGAAGACAAGCATGAAACGAGCAAGGCTGGCAAAAAACGCGAGTGCAGGCGAGTGGAAACGTTCCAAAGAATCGGTTAAATCAACTACCTAATTATGAGATGCGTTTTATCAACTGTTAAACAGATAATAGACCTAATGAGTTTCTACAAAGCCATACTTAAAATAGAATTGACGTTGATAGAAAAAGAGTAAATCTTGAAAAAAATAAAGCTAAAAGATTTGGTTTTCGTATTCTCAGTTCGTTACTTTTTAATGTAGTAAATCGATAATTTCTTAACTTTTTTTGCAGAGCTTACACTACCGCATCGTATTATTTTAATTACGTCGCGTTTTGGCAGTGCAGTGTTGTAGTAAAAATAGGAAATGTCACCAACCGCTTATTTTACATAACCTTCAAAGACTAATTTCAATTCCAAGCACTTAAACGTAACGTAAATTAGTTGTCAAGACCGAGTGTTACGAGAGAGGCGCTGATAAATACAATGTTGATAATTCCTTCTCGGCAAGTTCTCTGATCGGAGAGCGTGTTGAGACGAAACGTGAAGATAACACTGGAAATCCTTCAGATCCTGTACAAGATATAAGAAAACAGCAAGTAGCCGTGACACCTGTAATTTTAGTTGTAACAATGACCTACAGTTATGCAATGGGCCGTAACGGTCGCCAGCGCAAATCGAACAAACGGTTAAGGAGAAACGATTGATATCACATAACTAAAACATCGATTAAAGAATGACGTATTTGGAGAAGCTTCGTGATTCGCGACACCGCGTCAGTTCGCGTCAACCGACCGAGTGGAACTGATTACTGCGCTATTATCATGAAAAACAAAATACAAATAAACGACTCGGCGATAAAATGGACAGGTATTGATAGTACGCGGTTGGATCTGTCAGCATGCGCACGCCGTACAGTTCTTTAGTTATGAATTAACCATGGATTTCTTAAATGACACCTTCATTGATTACTTTGAAGGTGAGTACCAGAAAAAAGTTAAGTTGAAACAGCCAAAACTTCTGCAGCTTACTGTTAACTTTATCTAAACTATACATGCCTTCAACCCTTTTTACGTCCCACTGCTGGGCACGGGTCTCTCCCCACAACCGAGGAAGGCCTGGAGCATAC
>DWQL01001440.1:0-11453 GCA_018231265.1 Noctuana haematospila
GTTCTACGCTTACATTCTATATTCAAACACTGTCATATTTCTTCTTCATTCATCATCTTACAAAATAGTTCCCACATTATTGTATAAAGAATATATAGTAGGTAGATACCTATTTTGATTCTCATTGAATATTCAAACCACGTACTTTTTCACACGCGCTCTACCAGTTGTAATTCGAGAGAATCAAATTAACGTGTCAGTTCGCTCGTTTTTCTTCCGAAACTTGTGTTTTAGCTCTCAGATAACTTTGTTAATTAAATTTTGAATTTTTTTCTCCCTCGGATAAGACGCTCTGTCTGTCGGCTTCACCTGAGTTGGATTAATCTTTCCCATGAACTGTATGTTAAAGGAATATTAAGAAAGTTTGCATGCTGTGTGCATTATGTTTTAATATGTGGATTTTAATTTTGGTTAGTAATCTTGTCTTTTTAGTAATACAACAACTTGAAGTTGTAACTGATTTGAAGTTCTAACAGGACACCTAAAATACGTAGGTACCTTCACATAAAACAATTCAATGAAATCTACTTTGAAGTACAGCCCACAAATCTGCTTATTTAATAAGGTATAACTGTAGCCTCATTTTTTTAAAGGGCATCGCAAAGCCCAAATGTGTTGACGCAATAAGTATTGATGAGATAAGTATTATTAGGTATATCTAAAAATCTAATTACAAGATTCTCAATTAATTTGTTAAATCCTCGAATAATGTTTTTTTCCTTTTTCAACTCTTTCTAATAATACCTAGTCATAAAAGGTTATCTAGTGCAAGGCTCAGACTGGTAATGCGTTTAAATGAAGACGGGTTCCCGAAATAGAGTGAACAAGGGTTAATAAGAGGGTGCCGGTTAATTCTCAGCTAAGAGCGCTTCTTTGCGACGCGCGACGCGGTAGCGATCTACTTACACTGATTAGCATTGAAATATCCTACTTGAAAACGAAACTCTTACTTTTTTCGCTAAAAATAGTTTGAGAATATGACAATCATGTTCCTACTTATAACTTGATTTCGAAAATATTTTATTCATGATCGTTGTAGTAAGTATAACGATACCTAAGTGTTACTTCTAGCTAATAGATTGCTACTAATACTGGGAGATAGTTAAAGATTACTCTGGGTCAACTGGTTTAAAGTAGAGCCTTGTACAAGCGTATACGCTTTTAGAATTATAAAACACGTTATAGAACAAATGAGCATACCAAAAAAAATAAAGATCCAGACGAATTGAGAATCTCCTCCTTGTTTGAAAACAATTAAAAAGTAAATGCAATATAACAAATGAAGAATTCGTAGATAAACTAATCGTAAAATTCGATCATCCTTTATTACAAAGCTTACCTACACATTTACTGATTTACCATTCCTATCTATTGAACTGCAGAGACGGAAAAACATAACTTAAGGCTGTGCAGCTGTACGCTGAGTGCAATGGGGGAGGCATGCACGCCCCATTATCAACTAGAGAATTGTCTGTGAACATGTGTGTGCATACAGTTGCATTTTACAGTCAATGAGTGAGAGGGTGCTAATAGGAATGCCGTTTTTGTGTTTTATTTGCATTTGAAGAGCTTTTATAATAAAAATGTATCATTCTTTACATGAGATGAGGAAAATGACGAGAATTTATTACTATAATGGTTGCAATTAACAGAATGCAATACTTACTTTCAATCAGAGCTTAAGCAAAATTTGTCAACGGACCTTACCAAGTACCTCCATAATAATATAGTGATGACGATAGTAATAATTGTATACCACTGAAACAAGTACTTATGGCTGTCTTTACTTACGTGTATTTCACACACCTCTATGGCTACAATACAATAGGTCACGTCTTATTTCCAATAATACACATGAATATCCTGTACAGTTTTGTTATATACGCTGACAAAGTCCCGAAGACAGAATAATAAAAGCTCGGTCGGAGCTTACGTGGAATATTTGTTCAAGAACCCATGATCGTTGTGCAAACATTTTATCGATGTAACAGAATTTTAATTAAAAACAACACACATAACATCAAAAGTCGCTGATTTGCCATGATTCCATCGTGAATAGAGTTTGACTTTAATTTGCAAATTGTTTTCGAGCTAAATGTTTGCTGAGCTGAACTGACTGTCTTAAAATAAATATTTTTTTCAATTAACTACTTTATGCAAACAGTTTAAAGCTTGGAGTCTATCAATAGAATAACACGCGTTTGTTATTTTACCACTTTGTTCTACCTACTCCATATCAGGACGACCTAAAAACCTTCTAATAGGCTATTTGATCCCATCAATGAGTCAGTAAATAATTTCTGATAATTAAATACAGTTGGAATTTAAGTTTTACTCTAATAAATTTGACGTAGGTATACGAGTAATAAGGTAAGTGGATATGTGACGGAAAATTCTGTGTTGATTTTAAATAAAAATATTTATCGAACTATTCCAATCTGTTGTCTCTACACAGAGCCATTACTCAGTCGCCCCAGTTATATCGTATGATCAATCTGCAACACTCGTTGTGTGCCGTATTAATTTTTAAGTGACGTTGTGACAGTGTCCATCGCAAGGAGAGTTATTATGATTGTAGTGGTTTTTTACGACTGCCTCTTTATTACGGAAAGTGGCAGCGACGTCTTCATACCTCCATTTTGTCCCAATGTCATTCATCTGTATCGTTTGAGTGACGGTCGCGGACCAGTTTATTGGGCGTCCCTTTGTAAAACGAGGGTTAAGTACACGCAGGCGGTGAGAAAGAAAAGAAAGAGTTGCTTGTCTTAAAGTTAAAATAATCGTTGCTCACTCGTGACTTACTTTTAGTTTGAATATCGAATGTCTCTGCTTGGCTTACGATAACCGCCATAAATATAAGTGTATCGGCTCAGTGCAACTGCTTTAAAAGAACAGCTTTATTGGGTGATAGAAATTTTTTTTACTTCATCTCCAAAAGAACGAAGAATGAAGGTTTTATTTCAAAAAATATAACATTATGTTAACATTACCAACATGCATTAAATAAAAAATTAAATACGCTTTTCATTTTCATCAATGCAATGTTACAACGAAATTACTTCTTCAGATCTGTGCCTTCAGGTGGGAACCTACACATTATCTATAAGTACCTACTATACATAACTATTAATAGGAAAAACTAGGTATCTCGTCATCAACAATATCTGGCTTAGTGCAATTTTATCTTTGTAACGAAATGTGTTACATAACACTAACAACTAACCATATTATTCAAATCTGAAATGTCGGTCAAACCGTCGAACGCCTGGAGTTAAGTACAACAGGGCCAAAGACATAAAGTTAGAAGACCGTGAATACTGTAGCATAAAATTATATCATTCTGTTACACAAATCCGGAAGCTGTTAAACATGGTTCACAACACTGCCTCCAACCGAATATGAAAGGGTTGTTTGAACAGTATAATAATAGTGAGAGTTCAAGGGCAGACGACAGGCGCCAATTTCAATATAAATATTATTGCAGTGCGCGCTAAACGCAGAATAACATTTGCATATTTATAAGCGAGCCCTCAGCAAACATGGAGAGAATTGGCTACGGAGTACGAGGCCGGGTTTGTTTTTGACATAATGGTCCTTTGTCGATGGAAGCTGTTTTCCTTACAGTCATTACTCAGCCTCTGTCTGTTGCCGCGAGTTGTGGAGAAAGTTACGTTTTGAAAACAATACGCGACGTGAAACTGCGAAATTGCACGCGGGGACGAAGTTTTAATTTGCTGAATATGCACTCCCTACGCGATGAAAGCGGAAAAACAATACCAATATGTGCTGAAATTGTCGTCGTTTTATTTCAATGTCAGCACACGACCACGATACATAATCGGCGAACGGGGAAGCCTTTAACTTTTTCGTTACCCGAGTTCCCAAGTACCTAGTATCTAAGGTCATGCTATTAAACTCATAACACTTCAAATTCTTGAAATTGATCCGTTTATTCCCACTTAACATAGGCTTAACATAGGTAATGTATCCAAGGTCAGTAATTTCGAAAATTTAACACTAGGTACCACGTTTGATTGATCCCTCACTATGCGTAAAACAAAATTATTATGTGTCATCACGAAGGGATAGTAGTTTAAGCTGTGTTGTCTGTATGCAATTCTAACTTGAACGTGCCATACCATTGTTGCAATGGCATTCGATAGCCCTCTAAATCTCAAGTTCGGATTCCGCCGAGGTCTCCAATTCTCTTTGGGAGCTTCTTCATTGAACGACACCGGTCCCGACACGACAACCGACATTAGTGGGCGTGTTTCTTCGATGAAATTGTATTGTACACTGTCTCACTGGTGCGGCCAGACATTGACAAGTCTCTAAATGAAATTAATCAAACAATTATGACTTACATTTATTTAATCTTTATTGAACCAATTTGAAGTGGCACAATAGTGGTATGCTAAATATCATTTTCTGCCAGCTAAGCGGTCAGTGTCATCCGTACGATGGGTCGTCGTAGTCGTGTCGTGTCGTTCAATGAAGAAGCACTCTTTGGCAGACTATACCGTTGGACTAGCATCACCTTAGAGCTTAATAATGCTTTGCGAAGCAGTGCAAACTATAACGTTAGGGGTATTGTCTATATAAACGTCTATAATATGATTCTGATCGCTGCAATATTTGAAACATTTAGATAGTTCTTACCATACTTGCTTGCCTAAAACCCTTTTTATGGCTGGTGCCCAGCTTTAACTCCGGAGCACGAACGCCAGCATGTAATTTGCCACTAGCGTTCACCCATCAGAGTACCTACTAACCGCACCCGAGGTTGCTTAATCTGGTAGATCGCTTGCCAACAGTACCTACCAGCGGGTCTATGCGCTCTTCCTGAATTGCATATTAGTGATAACAATTTTTAATAAAAACATTCATATTAAGTACATTTATTAGAGAAATATGGGTTATCAGTTGATGGTGCTTATGTTGACAAATACCTATACAAACAACAGTAACAGTAGTAATGCTTGATATGAATCAAGTATTGCATATTAGCCATCAGTAATAAAAAGCAACGACCTACCGTGTTGAATCGCTGAATCTCTTTTGGCTTGGGGTGAGCAAAATTTAACATTGTAATTTATTTTTATAGTCACGGGGAACGCAACAACCACTTCTACTTGGTATAAAATAATCACATGGGTCGAAAAAACAGGGGATTTCTTTCTGGGAATGTTCTAATATTTAAAGTGATAACAAACGTTACGGTCCAATTTAATTTTGTAAGCACTGCAATTTTACGGTCTGTATAGGAACATGAGAAAATATACCTACTATTGATATTACTGTTTTGTATTAGATAATGAAAGTATGAGACTCGATCTCAGTTACTATTAGGTGAGATTGGAGTCAAACTCAGCTTATTGTTATTTAATATTACATAATAAGATTACGAATAATCCTTACCTACTGTAGCTAAACATAAAAATCAACACGAACTTAAAACCAAAAAAAGCTACACGTGACTTTATTGATGTTTGCAGAAAAATTATATTGAATGAAATTAATTAAAGCAAAATATGTGTTCACAAACCATAAAATGAGTTTTCCACACCGATGAGGCTGCAAGTGAAAACGCTGTTTTGAACAGGGCGCGTAAAATTTACCTACGTAAGTAAATTCGGAATTGATTTGTACCTAGAGGTGAAAATTTACTAGACAAATATGAAAGCTGGTATAAAACTTTGATAGATAAATTTACCATTCCTGTACATTGATCATTTTAACGAGGACCTCTCGGACGATAACCTCTCGGATAACTGCAACACATTTAAGAAGACCTAGATTTTCCAGGTCCATTAAGATATTCCATAGGCGACACTAACCACTAGCACTTACCATTTGAGGTAGTGCCAAATTGTGGATTTTATTATATAAAAATGCTCTACATCTCCTTGCCAACTGCACTACACCTTACTATTTAATGAACATTTCGTCAAGGAATATAAGTGCAGAGACAATTATTTGATTTCTTGTTACCTATATCCACATTTTGAGGTTATATTTTGGTGGTGGGAATAACTATACTCATAACTAATATATGTAATATCTATTTGCAGCAAAGAACTAAAGAGGGTTGAATTCAGAATAATGTGGAGAAAAATACCTATTTTCTTGATTTTCACTTGATAATGTCTAACATTTTAGGTTACAAGAATTATTTCCTACTGAACACATAAATTAAATCATCGTAAATAAATCACCTTCGAACTAATTTGTTCAATTATTCTACTCATATATGCAAATGAGCATCACCATCAATTGTAGTGCGTATAGCGTAACATTTTCACACAAATGTTACGTCCATAATTAATAAGCTAATTAATTAGGGCCATTACAGAGCGACGTACACTATTTTAGAAATACATATTGTAGTTGCAACGACCGCTATGGTCAGTCAAAATATTGCCGAGGCTTGAAATTAATTTTACCATTTATATCACAACATATTATTGCAATGTGAAAAGCGACTCGCATACAGAATGCAGATTGTTGCAGAGAAAATAATGCAATTTTAAATGGTACGAGTAAGTTAGCTGTTTAACCTTAACACCTACACTGATTCAATGAATATCAAATCTCTGATATCAAATTCGTTTGTCGAGATATTTGTTTAAGTGGAGAAGAACAAAATTAATAAAAACAAGAAGAATAAGTAACGCTATAAGTACTCGTTACCTAAGTTCAATACTAATGACAAATTCTCAGTGTTTCGTGCCGCACCCATCCCGTATGAGTCATTCAGAAATTACGCATTTCGCAATGAATCATACTTTAGTTTATGCGGTGTCGTGGTATTATTTTCTAATTTTCTAAGAGGAATGTTTAATTAATCAGTTGACATCATCTTATAATATGTAGACGATATTGACGATCTCAAATTCCGCAGATCCGATTCAGTACCTAGGCTTAGTCGTATTCAGATTTTCGGCAGTCTGTTATTTGTTATGCACTCAGAAAAACAGTAACTATACTAATTATGTATTTTGATTGATAACTTTGTGCATTTCACAGGCACAAAAACAAAAATATCGTAGAACGTCAACCTTATTCTGTTCTGTATTATTATACACGTAGCTAGTTATGTAGCCTTTTGTAGTAGCGCTACAATTACAGCTTGGTAGTTGCTACGTGCTACGCAAAACTATCACGCTACGAAATGGCCAATATTCTCACTATCTCCGTTATGTAAAATTCTTAAAGTTTTTTAACCAAACATTTTACACCTAATGTAGATCCGTAGAAACTTTAATAATGTGCTATATTTATTTTACATGTACTTTACATTTAATTTTAATAGTTTATTTTTGTGTCATTGATCATGATTATTATAATTAAATATGTCCTTATAAGCATTACAATGCATGCAATATGCATAACATTTTATAGGTAAGTGGTAGAGATGAGTGTCCATGGGTTACATAGACCGCCTAACATCAAATGGCCTTCACAAACGCTACTATATTTAAATTTAATATCAAAAAGTACTCTTAAATTACTATCGCGTGGAATTTGGCAAGTCTTCCTATATCGCCAATATTGCAATGTGCGGCCACAAAATATTTCTGTGCAAACACATGAATGACTTTCATCCACACAGGGCACCAAACTTTCTATTAAAATTCTGCAAATAACGAAAGGGCACAAGGTGTCCCGTCCTTCGTCCACTTTTCTGGCCCGTGTTTATAAAGGAATGTAATACGATGCCAGTTATTTCCATTACTTAGTGAAGGTGTTGAAACATTACTGGTAGAAAGGTGAAACGGAGGGTACAAAGGTCTAGCCGGAATTTCTCAATGATAAGTAAATAAAATCTACATCGGTCGCACGAAGACAGCTTTTTTTTCATAAAAGTATTTAGTAAAAGTTTGACACTTGTAGGCAACGCTAGGATTCTTTATGTCATATACCTACATCAGAAAATCAGGTAAAATCGGGAAAGGAAATTTCTGTTGAGCTTGTCTTTTGAATCTTTGTATTTGGATATCTTGTTAAGAGTACAAAATTTATTATTAATTTAAACGACTTCCACATAGAACGATGTTCAGTTTTATAATATTTTTCTTGTCACTCAACAAACAATAAATTTATACAATTGTGCCAGACAAAGAAAAAGTCAAAACTAAAGTGAACACCGGATCTGACGGTCTCGAGTACTGAGTTTTAAACATAGTTGGAAGAGCAAAACAAACGTGGAGTGCCCATTTCGCAACACTTGGATTATTCTGAATTTAATTGAAACCGAGCAGAGCGTAGCCCACCAGCTCTGAACTCGTAAAGCTGACGCCTTCTCGGCGGAAGCTCGTCGAGAATCGTTTAGAGAAACAATGGCCACCTCGCTACCGGTCGCAGACGAGCTAGCACTACCTTTATGACCTGTAGCAAACGGGAATCGCTCAAATTAAATTTTTAACGAAATCACGTTACATTTCAATTGTTTTGTTAACTGATAAATGATTCTTAAAATGCTGACATAAAAAGTCTGGAATAAGTCTGGCCATAATATTTTCCTACATATTTGAATACACACTTACTTGAAAAGCTAGAGCTGATAGAAGCACTAACTTATAATCAACCATGCCATATCTCATTAAAAAACATATAAACATTAAATTAACGCCTTTTGTACTTTCCAAAATAAAATTAAAATTCATCACAAAGGTTTAAAGAAAGTACTAACGCTGTAACCTCACAAAAACATTTTAATTCAAGAATCGTTGATAATATCAACATAAAAGAGAAACGCAGTCGGATACACCATTACAAGACTACAGACATCTGAACAAAAAATTTACAATAGTCTGAACAAATAGAAAGTCGCAAAGAGTCTCCATGATGGTGACAAAGTTCAGCTTTTATATCAAATGCGACCAAGAGAATAACCATTAAGCATTTCCTTTCGCTCTGCGTGCAATAAATGAATGAAAAAGTTTCTTCTCCAACTTCCAAGATACAATTGATAACTTGCCTGAGGCTAACTTTTTGCTTTCCACTCCATTATTGATGTCTGAGCTCGATGGAATCAGACAGCTTGTGATATTTGCGGCTTTCTTCATTTTCCTAACCATATTTGTTGTTAAACCAAAAATTACCATATTTTTATTCATTTTTAAATATTGGGTACCTATAGGTAGCTAAAAAAACTGTATGTTGTAAGTATGTACTACATATATTTAATAGGTAGCAAAGAAATTAATTATCAATCTCTATCAATATATTGATTAATGCTCTTTGAAAACTCTCTTGTTTCAATTAAAAAGGAGACTGGCAAGTTCTCGCTTTACTGGTCAACTTTTATTAGTTCCTGGAGTAGAAAAAGTAATCAAGTCTGCGATGTATCGCACACCTGAGTCGAGATATCTCTTAATTGTTTGATGTGCCGCTTCGAAGATAAGTGTACACTATACACTTAAGCACACTGTGCTTTTACTCCTTTTTAACTAGTTTACAAAGAAATTTTAAGTTTCGGTATAACCTATCTCCGAATTATCAAATATTAGAAAGCAAATTGTAATTTATTCTGGTTAAGACAAATTAATTACTCCCCTTTTCCTTCTATACTGAACAAGTTTAAATTATGGTAAATTTTTATAACACTCTGTAGTTTATTTTTAGTAAGGCAATGTGCAAAAGTTTAACATAACGTTTAAAACTACGATACTTCGGTTACAGCAGTGAATTTTTTATAGAGGCTTAGCACAATTACTCGGTAGCGCAAGTAGGTCACTTTGCATTTTTCCTGTTAATTGAAATAGAAGTTGCTGCCACGTTTTAAGATTCTCATTCCCAAGGAACTTTTTACTCCATTTGCTTTTCAAAATCCTGGCAAATTTCCGAACAATAACGAAACATCGATACGTTACATCAAGTCCACAATTATTACAACAAATGATGGTGCCACCGTTCCAAGAATGTGCGCTAAATGAAAGCATACAAAAACGACGTAAATGCAGGAAAATAGGTCATCGAATGGAGTAGTGCACACGTCCAATACAATTAGAGCTCGGGTAGTTCACTGCGTTTGCATCAATGCTGAAGTTTTCAAGAGTATGTGAGGGGTCTGGATAAGCGGTTACGCGGAGAGTGGAGGACGAGACGCACACGACGCGATGCATACCAGCCGGTGGTACAATCGCTGCAATTGTTTTCTTTGTGTTCGAATGTCGACGGACGAGAGCAAGGCTTTCAGCTTGAAATTCTGTCACTGACGCCCGTAGGTACTGGTAAAATTCTGGCGCTTTCGACGATGACAAGAAAAACTGCGCGATATAGGAAAATTTAATTGGTCATGAGAACAGATTGCCTAGTACTAACGAGCATTGATAAAAAATTTTAAATTGTGAGTAACTGGAATGCAAAATTTTACATTTTCGAAGATGAACTGTCTGTGGTATATTGATATTATTTGATATCCATATTACTATTTACCCATCTTGAATAATAGTTCAACCGGACAGGAGCGGGTCGGTCCTATCTGAAGTCGTAAATTTAAAAAAACACCAAAATTGTATAAACAGTACAAGCGAATATATAGCAGTTCAGTTGTTTTTTGGTTCTTCTTGCAAATGAATTATACAATTTTCAGTTGACCAATTTGAAATGAATAAAAACGTGGTATAACTTGTTAGTTAAAACAAAGCAAAAAAGACAGCCAAACACATTTCACTCAAAAATAAAATCAAAGTTGGGTTCAAAAGTGCCTTAAAGAACACCTAAAAAAGGTCTTAATAATAATTTTGAGCCAAAATTATATGCAATGCCTTTAATATGATCGCTTGCATTAAATTACTAACTTGAGTTTTCAGATCTATATTACATAAGACAAACTATTCATTGAAATTGAGACAAAGATAACATTTTGGCACATTTGAATCACTAAAATACTTTAAACCAACATTGTTATTAAAAAAACTATATTATTATTATATAATTTTGCTAAATTATTTACAGGTTAGTAGAGTTCTACTGTACCAGTTGGTACAGTATGCCCGGGGAGGTACCGCTGCCCTCATAACCCACTGTAAAGCAAGTAATGTGACAGGTTCTTGTGTTTCAGTGGGGATTATAGATGACTGAGATATGAAGAGATATATTGTTTGAGGTGACCATCTCAATCCTTTACTTATTGGGCCTATCACAAGAATAGATATCAGTAGAATAAGTTTAATTACCAAAAATATTTGAATTAGAATCTTTGAAAGATCTGTTTCAATATCCTAAGCTTCCATTACAATAAAGCATCCAGCACAATAAACATATATACAAAAAATATTTCAACCTAAGGCCCTAAGTATTTACATTTAAATATAAACAAGGCTGCAGTGTCCAGAAATCTTTATTTATCTTTTCTTTACAAAATTTTTATTTATAATTTTCAGAAATAATTGAATAACATAATTTTATATTACATTTGTTAGTGCGTGGGAGCGTCGGTTAGGGAG
>DWQL01001441.1:0-11446 GCA_018231265.1 Noctuana haematospila
ATACACAAAGCTCTAAAATAAGTTATGAAATAATATTGTTACTCATTGGTATCTATATGTAGGTTATGGAAAAACTAAACCCGTAGGTCTGGTCGGTTTAGTTTTAGCTTGATACATACATAATACGAGTATACGTACATAAATAAGTACATATTAATCTAATGGAAGTTAATGTGATCTCATTATTCAACTGTCACAAAAGCTTCACGGATGTCAAAGCTCGGTTCGAGACAGGTCGGATACCAGGAGAACATATCATGTAAGGAAGCATGTAAAGGAGTTCAGTGTATGAATGAGCATATCATAAGTCAGGACTGCGCAAGTGCGCAGGACGGTAGAAATGCGAAAAAGGTCCTTTAAAAATATACTTAGTAATAATAAATAGTAAAAATTTTCCGTAGTATTGACGGAATGAAAAAAAATTTTCAATCTACTTGTAAATATAAAGAATTAAATTAGTTATCCTTCAGATTTTCCTTCAAATATTACTCACGTGAAAATATGGTGCACAAGTATCGACTAGACAAGCCGTCCTCCTTGCATGTATGCGCCCCTAGTACATTTTCAGGAATTGCGAAAGGGTTGTAATGTCACGAATGAAATTCATCGAATATAGCTGGTTTCTCAAAGGCTTGCAGGGACATAGCAAATTTTTAGATCACAACCTTTTCTTGACAATTCGATGATTTCCAATTAAATCTTTTTTGGATAACATACCTATCTATGATGCCAACATTAGTAATTGTGCTTCTAGTTATAATCATCTAATCTATTTTTAAACTTATTGAACTTAATTTTCGAACTTGACAGTACAACTTCCTTGGGCAACTTGTTCTACTTGCTCCCTGAAACCCTGCTCGTTTGGTGTTTTGAGTCTATATATAATGCAGACGTTAAAGTAAAAAAAATCTAATAAAAAAAGCAAGTTTAATATTAAAAATCTCTAAACCTCACTTTTAAGATTAGCTTTTTACAAACCTACAAAATTATTTTGAACTTATATTGTATTGGTGTTGAATACTTACACACTTGGGCGGAGCTACATGTTTGTGTGCGTGTAGAAAATCTAAGTGGGCGGAGCTTTAAGCTTTTTTATCAACACCCTCAGCAGTTTAAAAAAGCGTTTCCGGTATTTCGTCAGTTTGAATTTTCTCTATTAGGAGATCATGATTTTTAGAAGGCGAAGCATGCTTGGTATGTAGGAATGGAATCGAAATGACATTCTTGCCACAAAGGAAAAATGTGCCTTTTCACTTCATAAAGGAGATTTTCCCGCATTCGAGTATTTTTCTCACCAGGCAAGTAGGGATTTCAAAGAGGTTGTGAGGTATTTGGAAAATTCTTATGGAGCATGCGTAGTCGTGACCGAGCGTCGAAGAATTTGTTTGTTCACGATTCATGATCATCGCGACGGAACGGATCAGAATCTGTGTTATGGATAAAAATACTATACTTTCTCCACACTTTACTTACATTTAACTTATATGCCCTTTAGATTTAAACATAACAAGTAGTACACAAATTGATATCGTTATATTGATAATTTTATATAGCAGAATAAAAATGAAAAGCGCTTTTGTTCGATTGACGATATAATTATTTAAGCCAATTACTTAGTTAACTTACAGATCAACTTAATAATATGACAAGTATTGTTAAATACTTTTTATTCTCATTTCTAACTAAAATAATTATACTTTGAATCAACTGTACGAAATAAACTATTTAGAATTCCTTACTGTTGACAAACGCCTGCTAATATTTATTACCTACGCATTTGTTTAACAATATTAAACTTGATTAAGTAAGCTCTTGATAAAGTTTCGCCGATGGCGACGGCTTAGCCTAGCTTAGATGATTCTTTATTTTAGCATTTACTTTGCCATGTGAGTCTTTTTTACGATCTTCACTAAGTTTTAAAGTATTGAAAAACACATTCTACTAATAATCTAACAAGTCAAGTCTATTAGAATTTTGTTGAATTGTTTTATTTAATTTTTATTTAAAGTCGATATGTTAAATCATAAATAACACACAGCTTGCCTTCCAACCAACCGCTTAGTCCGATTTAACCCCGGATAACACGGCTTTAACGGTTTAAGCCTGCTTAAATGCGATATCATCTACTAGGAGCACATAGAATGAAAGAGTGTTTAATCCGTCCCTTATCTCACTTTGTTAAAGGCCTTTAAACAGAGGTTCTGATACAGCTTCGTAAAGGTAAAATTTTGCAAATTATTCATAAAATATAATGACAAAATTCATACGAATAGTACATAATAAATATTATTATGCTTTAATTATTGTTTGGCATAGTTGTTTGGACATCAAATTCTCAGAAAGAGCCAAACTAGTCTGAAAACCATTTCATACTACAAAATGTAACTGCTAAGCCATATTAAGTCATATTACATTACGTTAAAATATAATTTTCCATGCGCTGTGTGAGGTCTACGAATCAATAAATTTGCCCCTCGTAGACCCAGCGTAGCAGTGGGCGTAGCAATAATCGTGAAAACTGCGTGACGTACACGTTTTCCATCTCGCTTATTAAGTCCTTGTATTTCGTGGGGTACCAGGAGTAAAGTTGGCGTTTGCGTAGGGCCGGATTGATTTTAATTTTCAGAAGTTTCAGAAGTTAAATTGATTTAAATTAGGAAATTTATCAATAAGTTACAGATCACACATAAAAAGTAATTTTACATCACAGTTCATAATGTCTTTTTAGAAGCTTATATTTTACAATTTGACAAAATATAATTAACTTTATAATAAGCAGTAGGATAATATTATATTGTTTAAAATTATCTGAGAACATAAGTACCTTAACGTTTCCTTTCGCCCGTATACAAATAGAGATTCCAACTCGACAAAAAAAAATTATGTTGCCAGCCGCTAAACTAAACAAGTTCATTAGTGTCTCAATTGTCAAGTTTTAAATGTTTCCCGAAGAAATAAGAAAAAAATGAATTTTCTTAATGCCTCTTGAATTCATGTACCAGGTTTACAGAAGGCTTTGTGGATATAAGGGAACGGGAGCGGAAAGTGAAGCGAGGCAGTCGGGAGCAGGGTCGCCAACTGATGAACAGACATAACAACGAGGCTGGGAGGCGGGTATGATATAATTTATAGTGTAATATAGTATATGAAAGCTTTTTCCCTCAACTCCATTTGCATGGATGGAACAGACGACATCACGACGGTACCACTATTAAAAACACTATTTTCCCACATCAAAGAATTGCAGCACTAAGGAATCTTAAGTAAAAATATACATTTTATATATAACAGAACTCTAGCTATTTGGAATATGCTAAAATGCCTAAAATGTCATAAATTGTGGCAAGAGGCACGCTAATCCGTCTATAAAACTGAGTATTGCGAACCTGTTATGGCCTAGAGACCTTAGCTTCTTTGTAGAGGATTATCGTAAATAAGACTTGAGCCATAATAAACACTACAGATACATGCAATTCGTTATAAATCTGTATTGAATAACTTGTTAAATTAGGACTTCATTAAGCTTATGCAAAAACGAATGTCGAATTTATTTCATAAGGAACATAAATAAGATAGATAAAGATAAAACAATTTAGATACAAGAACATACGAGTACGAATACATAAAGAAAAAGATACAACGGAAAAGGGAGTTCCAATGATTTATTAAAAAGTAAGTTCTAAAAACCAGATGATAACAACCTTATTTTCTTATGTTCATGTACAAGGCTGTCATAAAGAAATCGCGGGTGACATGCAAGTGTCACGGGGTGTCCGGTTCCTGCAGCCTGATAACATGCTGGCAGCAATTAGCCACATTCCGTGAAATTGGTAAGGAGCAATATTTACATATTTATTTTCACATAGAAATCACAATTTCTTTAAAGACAGAAACGTGAGTTTTATTATCCACCACGTTCGAGAACGAAATATTTTTGAGAGTTGAGACTTGAGAATGATCCATCATAAGAAATTAGTTTTTGCTATACATCTACATCAGTCTATAAAACTACTACTAGTAAATTTCTCGCATTTGGGTTCATATCAAACAATGTTTGCGAATTAGCAACACATATAGCTATTAATTTTTATCTATATTTATAGGCATAGACTAGGTAACTGTGTTACAATTAAAAAAATTAATTACTTTCTGTTTTTTGTTTTGTTCAGCTTGCTATGAAAGCGTGTTTTATAAACTATTGGTAATATTTTGCCGTTTAATTTTTTATTCGGTAGAATCGTATAATAAATATAGTTGGAATATTAATTTTAAAAAAAAGAGTCAAACTTATTATTTTTACTATTACTTACCTACTATTTTTTACTATGAATTCTTATATTTAACTGAAATCAAAAACTTTAGTCCCTAATTTTTTTTAGGTTTACTTTTAAGATTTAGATAATGGGCTGCAGTTAACATTTTCACATCATCACTTCAGTTTAAAAACCATCGTCATTCTTGCTACTAAAATTTTTTAATTAGCCGTAAGTAATTAAGTACCAGGAAAGCATAAAACAGCAGGAGGTGAAAACGACCCTCTAAAATTTAAAACTAATAGTCACCGACGTATCAACCTGTTCCGAACATTAGTGAATGAAGTGGCAGCGAACCGTATTTCCAATCTATACTGAAAGCCACTCTAGTAAATGACACGAGGTTCATACACCGACATGTAAGCTATCTGTACACGATTTGCTAAATTAAATTGACTTTCTGACCGGTATTTACTGATGGACAGATCGAGAATCTGTGGGGCTAAAATTACTTAGAATTGCAGCGTTAATAAAATCATCGGTGTTAGCAATAGGTAGCAAACCAAATTACTAATTAAAAAAATACTAATTTTAAAATAACTTCAATTTGTTTGTATAAGGCGACAAAAACAAGAGAAGCTCATTTGATAAAAGTAAGCAAAACTTGTTAAGCTTGTTGTAAAAATTACCACGAGTAGTCAAAAGATCAGTGACGTTAGTTTGTACAATATTATATAAATCACATCAAACAATCTACTTATAATTAATATACCCATTTAAATGTCCCCTTAGTAGTTCCATTAACACGGCCACTTTAAGTGACAACTGAAATCAATTATTTTGACTAAACAAAAGAAAGTTCTTAATATCGTATCCACCAGACTAAACTAAAATTATACAAATTACAAGATAGACGGGAGCAAATTGAAACAAGCAATGTACCCAAAACGGTCACACGGAACAAAGCAAGCGTTTCGTAACATGCCATCAAACTGATTGACTCGTAAACGAGCTGGCATTGTGTCTGGAACTGATAGATGCCACACTACTTAGTACTAATGGGTTAACATCAGTCCCCAAGCCCCATGCTACCCTGGTACTTTGTAAGTTGGTTCGATTTTTCCACAATTTCAAATTTCAAATTCCAAATTCCAAATTCGAAATTCCACAGAATTTGATCGTAATAAATATTATGATGTTAGTGATTAATAATTACTTTTTTTTAAAGTTACTATTTCGTTTATGAACTAGCAATACTTCTTTATATTATTAACGAAGAAAAATTCATTAAGGATTAAAACATAAAACGTAAAAAATAAAATAAATGAAAATTAAAAAGGCTTCCATTTAAAATGTGCAATGAAAATGTCTCACTTTCACATAAACATCACAATAGCAATTAATTAAAATGTATTCTTTAATAAAATCCTGTTTATGAGCTTTTATGGTTTGCCATGAGTCAAAAAACTTTAGCCGACAAAGCATTTTTACGACCGAATGTGACTTGAATTTATGTGAAATTAACATGAATTTTAAATTAATCAGAACTGTAAGCAGTTAAGTTTTTTAATGCTTTCGCTAAGGATCTAAATGACAACTAAGTTCATGAATTTTGAGGGTGGTCCTTTTTTAATATTAAACAGTTCTCATACTTCTCATTATTAGACCAAACAAGCAATATTTTTTGTTTGGGAACGTATTCAAACTACGTGAATCGTGTGGTCACCTAGTATGGGTACTTTTCGTATATTTTGTGTTATGTATGAAAAATGTGGAACCCTTCAGTAAATTATAGGTTATTGCTTTATATTTTACAGGTGACTACCTCAGAGATAAGTACGAGGGCGCCACAGAAGTGAAAGTGTCCAGACGGGGCAAGTTGAGACTCGGCAACCCGCACTACAGCTTGCCCACAGCGCAGGACCTTGTGTACTTAGAGGAGTCCCCGAACTACTGCATTAGGAATGAGTCCCTGGTACTTTAAAGTTCCGAATACATACAAATTCAGTTTTTTTTAATGTTTTTTTTTCGATGGCATCACGCTATTTGCGCATCGCTTACGGCTTACTTTTTTTTAAACGTATTATAGTCTGTTATGTTAATTAATAAGAGCGAATAATGCTGTTTTGTCAATCCCATATTCATTATTTAAAAAATACCTAAATCTAAAAAACACGGTTTAGACACAGACTAAATAATACAAGCTACGTAACATTAAGCACCTAATAGCAAATTCAACCGAAAATTATTGCGCTTTTAAATAAGAGGCCAATTTTTTATCCACTGGCCTATCGCCGCTATTATTAAGCTCAATATTTCAATATTTTAAGGGCTCCCTGGGGACAACTGGTCGCGAATGTAACAGGACATCAGCAGGCATGGACGGCTGCGCGCTTATGTGTTGCGGACGAGGCTACAATACGAAAAAAATCACCATGAAAGAACGATGCGGGTGCAAGTTTCAATGGTGTTGCCGCGTGGAGTGCAACACTTGCGTCAAAACTGTTGAAGTGTACACTTGTAAATAGACTAAATAGGTCTGTAATGGGCCTGGAATTGAATGCCACAGACTAAGCCCAGAGAGTTGACGGAGTACCAGTCCAAGAAATTCAAATAGGGAAATGATGCCCTCAAAAAAAATAAACTTAATTGCGTTCTTTTTTTAATCTTCTGTATACACTTTCAATTTCCATTCAAATGCAGTGAAAACATTCGATTTAAAGCTAATTAATATGTTTAATACTTAGGTACTACGTTTAAATAGGTATGTGTTGACCTACGTACCTATCTGAATTACCCGCGATTACTTAATTATATAAATACTTACATAAAACATTTTAATTTAACGAGTGAAACAACTAAAATACTCATATTTTTAATACATAATATTAGTTAGTGTAAATATTACTCTACATACTTACATCATATTAATATAATATATTATTTATTTATGCGGACACTGTAGACCTTATTTTAAATGTACAGCTTTAAATGCCTAGTATTAATTTATAAAAATAATTACCTACTTAATAATAGAAATTAGTCAACTTAATAAAAGTATCTGAATAACTTAAAAGGCGCAAAAAGGAAACTTGTGGCTACGTATTTGTAGTTAGAGTTAAGCTACAGATAAGTAATATTTTATCGTATGCAATGTACCTACAATACGTATCGTATTGTATGCATACATCGTAGTAATTAACACATAAACGCAGGCATTCAAATGCAAAGCATAGAAAAAAAATAAAGATTGCCCTCTTAATACTACTTCTTCAAACAAACTTAACTTTATACAAACGTTACAGCCTGTTTCTGACGTTTCTGTCTACCTTTCGATAAATAACTAAACGTATGATATTTTAATGCATCTACACCATACTTTAATGAGTATAGCTATTATGTACCTACCTATATATTTATTTTAGTATAGTATTAATTTATGTTTGCGAAATGCTGTAAATAATTAAAATTTCAGAGGCTAAAATAAAATTTGCCTGTTAGTCGTATTTAAAAATTACATATTGATTGTGATGGAATATGGTAACAGGAGGAAAGGAAAATAATCAGGAAGTTCAGAATGTTCAGATTATATTGTATTCAGATAATATTACAAATCTGTCATAAAAAGAATGTGTCGTTTTTATTTATATTTTTCAGTGTCACAATAATATGACACGTCGTATATGCAACCAGCATTATAAGGAGGTTTGAGTTTTTGCTCTTCCAACAGATTGATGATTAAAAAACTAGCAGTATTAGAAAATAAAAATTAATTGATTAAAAATAATGTTTATTTCTTTTCTCATATTCTACCCGAATCCTATTAATATACTGTAGCAAAAGTGAAGAAGGTACGTAATACATAATAAGGCTCATAGGCAACCACAGAGCTGAGAATAAGACAGTTAATGCCTTAAAAATAACATTCGGAGAAGTGAATTAACTTTTAAGTTAACTTTATAGGTAAATTGTTAACGAACTTATCCGTTAACTTACGATACGTCCGTCAGTTCTTAATTTAGTATACCTATTAGTAGTACTATTATAGTTATAGTGTTCTTTAACATAACCTATTTTTTGGCAAAACGTTACTAGACAAGAAATGCTGAAAATTCAAATGACGAAGTTAAAGTGTCTTATCTTAAGAACTAACGCCAGTAACAACTGCGAAGATAATAATATCTAATATGAAGGGTTCGGCATTTAGGAATTTAATCTTATACGTTTGCCACGACAGCCACGTACTTAACGAGTTCCATGGAAATGGTGAAAGAAGGCGGTAGAGATGGATTGCGGCTGCGTTTTGCGATCCATTTTTATTTTTTGTCGCCACTCTTCGAGTGTGTAATGAAACCATAGATTATGAAGATATATTTAATTAAATATAGTGCATTATCTATGCTTCATATAATAAAACGCCACTATCACAGACTACTTAGATACGAATACAGCAATGTGGCAAATGTCACGAGTAGGGAAGTTTTATGGGTATTATGGCTACTATAGATAATACGGATATATGTGACTGCGTAGATCTTAATGGATATAAATTCTATAATAAATGTGAAAGCTATGGTGAAACAAGCTATACTTTAAAACGGAGAGATTCTATTCATATGCAGAATTTATGATTTCCGTTACTTTTATACCTACTTATTACTTCCATTCTCTCTTCTTTTGTTGACAGTTGACACTGTTGACAGTATATAGCTATGTAGTCTGTGACAATATCTTTTATTCGTTTGTGAGTTGACAGTCAGTAATGTCAGTATCTCTCCTTAGTCTGTGTTGACAGTTGACTGTGACATTTTTTCTAAAAAATCGGCCATTTTCTATTTCTATAGGTATTTTTGAAATTGTGACAGTAATTTGTGATTATTTTGTTTTTTAAAAGTTCTCAATTCGTAAGAGCGTACATACTTTTCATATTTTGAATACCTATCTTTGTGATATTTTAACGCAGTTTTACAATGGTCAAGAAAAACAAAAAGACACAACAGGTAAGCATTTAAGCGAAGCGGACCTTGAAAGCGTGCTAATGTTTTGAAATACAGTCATATTATTATTAACTATTGTCTTTGATTTAATAATTGTCTACTGTAAATAAATCCTAAATATCATACCCACTCACTTCACAATTCACATTCAGCACAGATGCGATTGTAAACAACAATCTTTTCATTAAACTATGTTGTGCTTTAACTGTCTTGTGAAAGTCTACCTTTGAAACTGAGTAGGTTTAGGTTTAGTAACGTACTAAATCTAGTCTCCGTGGTCATAAATATTAAATACACTTAATTAACCCAATGTTTATTAAGACATGTTCCAACCATGCAAGTTATTAAAACAAACAGCTTTTAACATGATGTAATAACATTATTATTGTTTTTTTTTAACAAATATAATAAAATAAATTTGTTGTCACTTGCTCTTTGGTCTAACAAACCAGCATTTAACAATAGTTGTATGTGTTTGAGTGTGAATTAACACTTGTCCGACTTTCGCCCAACTGTAGGACAATAAGGATGAAGATTGATTATCTTATACGTACATGGCTTAGCTGGGATCCTCTCAGACCAAAAAAACGTCATAAGCGATGGGTAATCATACTATTTCTAAGACCATCACCTTTTACGACAAGAGATATCAGGCTTATTTATATCATATTAATTTCGTATTATTACTTTCAATGATAATGTTTTTTTCTGCCATTGATTTTTATTTTTCATTATTTGTAATTTTCCAGAACCTATCTGCAGCTCAATCAAGTTCAAACATGTTCCAGCCGATCGGAAACAAAATAAATGTTCATAAAGAGAAAAAGCGCAAATTTAAAAAGAAAAAATCAAATAGAAAAATACGGAAGCTTTTTGATCGACTTCGCAACACAACAGAATATGACACTAATACATCATTAGACACTGCCACAGATAATACAGTTATTGAACTTACTGAAAATGATATGATAATCAATAGAATGATAACTCCTGTTAAGAGTAAAACAGGAAGTACACCAAATTTAATTGTTATTGATGATGATGACATTATAATAAATCCCTGCCAAGATCCGGTAACACCTAGAAGTGACATAAACTCTAATCCGATCCGCAGTTCAACACCAAAAATATCTATTTTGCTGCCAAATAACATTGCACAAAATAATAACAGTTCAGAACAAAACTTGAATGCGCACAACGAAAATGTAACTAGAGAAATTAATAACGATAGTTACCTTACAATAGATTTAACAAAAGAGACAATAAATACTTCAAATTTAAGCCAATCTCAGATGACTACAGTTATTGATTTAGATAACAACACCGATAGTAATGATGTAGAAATATCCCAAACTTCGAGTATGAGTGGAGATTCACAAGTTACAGTAATACAGAACAGGAAAAATAAAATTGGTGGCAAACAAATGCAGAAGTTCATAAGTGGAATAGGAAAGTTAAGTTCTACAGAAAGAGGGAAGCTTTTGGAAGTTATTGCTCAGGAGATATTCAATGATGGTAATAAATCAAGTGCTGTGAACATAAAGGTGAGAAATGAATTGTATCTATGTATAAGTTGACCATTTTACATAAATTTTATAAATATCAAGTGTATATTGCAACTTTAAAAGAGTTAAGTTCTCCTGCAACAATAAGTATCGACCCTTCATAGGGTTAAGGAGAGAATACCAACTGACATACTTCTCTTAATGTTAATTCTAATTTGATAGCTAGAAAAGAGAAAAATATTATATTTTAAGTTTTAAGAAGAAACTGTCTATATAATGCTTGCAGAAGAAATAATATTTATCTGTTACTGGTTAGTCTGATGTAGCTACAATAGTTAATGATAACAGTGCCCAGAACAAGTTTATTTCTCTTGATTTTAAGAATTTCAGTTATCATTATGAATATGTTATAGTAATGTTAATCATGTAAACAATCTTTCATCTTGACGACCCGTGTGGTGTAGTGGTTACCACTCCAGTCCACCATTCAAAGGGTCCCGGGTTCGGTCCCCGGCGGGGCAGAAATTTAAGTGATGAATTTAGATTTCTATTCCCAGTCTGGGTGTTTGTGTATATGTCTTTGTATGTGTCTATGGCACCAACGACACAGGGAATGCTAGTGTGGGGCTGTGAGTGCGAAGCATTATTTAGTATTTTTTTATTTATTCTTTCTGCAGAGTAACCAAAATTC
>DWQL01001442.1:0-11444 GCA_018231265.1 Noctuana haematospila
AATTAATGCATTATTTGTTAAGAGTTGTATCAACGTAATAATATTAATCTTTATCCAAATAAATGTGTTGTTGATTATGACAGACAGACAGACAGACCGACAGACAGGCAGGCAAACAGACAGACAGGCAGGCAGGCAGACAGACAGACAAAAATTTTAAAAAATATAATTCCGAACAAACGATGCTCTTTCAATATAGTCTATGGCTGTGAATGACATTGACATTGCCGAAATATTGGCAGATAACTATCTGCCACTATTTCGGCAACTTAACTAAGTAGTTGATTTAATAATGGGGCATTCCAGCGAAGATGTCACCTCAGGTTTAAAAAATAAAATTAATAATTTGATATTGTATATTACAATACAATAAAGCCAATGAACTAATTTATGATAAAAAACAGCAATAGTTTTTTTTTTCTACCGAATTTTACTTGTTTCGTGTTCTTGAACGTAGCTATATTGTGGCTGTCTATAGTATGATATTTTTTTTTCATATCGGCAAGACTTTTTGGCGCACTTTTTATGTCTGCTGATAAATAGTTGTAAGGAAAGAAAAAAATACAATTCTTGGAGATCAGATTAGTGGCAAATAATTGTAAGATAATATTCGTGGTGAAAAGTTATCAATACTTAAAGAAATGCATTACAAATGTCCTAACCGTCATGGTTGAACATGTGTTTACTTATCCTGAACTATAAATCGATGGGTTCTATGTATATGGGTCAAAATGCAAAAATACAACTTTACAGGAGAGGCTTCCAAAGTTTAAATTTACTATAACTTCAGTTTGATAAAACCGAAGTTTACGAATTTTTGATTGTTTGCTAAGACAACTATCTTCCTCATTTATACTAAAGTATTTTATATCTACATTTATCGGTTTTTTGTTAAAGTCCCATTGGCCCTTCTACGTTAGTTTTTGTTAAAATTATAGCAAAAACGGGCCACCCTAAAAGGGCCAATATGTCAGATTGGACATTATACGCGTACTACGCTAATTAGCATAAAGTATATATTACATTGGCCGTTCATCCTAAAAAGTCGTGATATTTCAAATAATTTATTTACAATAATTAAGCAAATTTAAAAGATTGACTTAATATAATAATTTGATGCCCGATAATTGGATGCCATGTTTTACCTATTAAACTAAATTGTAACTCAAAAAAACAATTACATTTTGTACTCATGAGGCCGTCAAATCGGCTGATTGGTCCAAACTATCACCAAAAGCACGGGAACTCCCCGCGTATAAGTCTTTAACTACTCTTAGGACCTTATACGTTAAAATTTATATCACATATGGCGTTATACTGTAATAAAAAAACCATGTTTCTATACAGAAATCATTTTTTTAATAGCGCACATGATTTATTATATCGATAAGATGCATTTATCATAAAAAAGTAAAAATGGCCAAATTGTTAGTTTGGCCCATATACATAGGACCCACCGATATATATATTATACTTATACGTGAAGTTGAAGCGAAGCAATTCATATTATATAATGGTTACAATGTCAAAATACTTAAGTCACGGTTTTTGATCTATTCTATTCGACTGGTCGAATGATCGACATAGCCGACAATGGGCCCATTCTAACACCAGGAAGTTCGCTCGCCAGTGCGAGTGACCCCAGGGCAGATTCTTAATCCGGTTGTCCCTTACATCAGGGATACAACGACCGACGTTAGGCGAGCGGAAAGACCCACCATCAAAGACTGAACCCCATGCTCAATCCTGGACAATCACTGAATTTCCGGGTTGTATAAACCCTTGTGCATTACTCGGGTGAAGAGGGCATTGGGGCCCGTTCCTAAGCCAATGTATAAGACATTGCTGAGGCAAGGCACATGCTAATAATGGCACCTAAATCGCAGTCTTAATCTTACGATTTTGAAATCGGTGGTTAATGATCCTATCTATGGTTAGGTAACAATTATAACTCAAAATAAACCGGCTTCGAAGTTGTCGCGCACGTACTTAAATTTAAGATCATTATGGTTTTCTCATGGATCATGGATGACGGTGTCAGAACTCAACCAAATTGAAATTGCGGGACAGAACGGGAAGCATTAAATTTCAAATAAAAAAAGAATCATCCAAATCAGTTCACCCAGTCGAAAGTTAAGAGGTAACAAGCATTAACAAAATGGACGAATTGAAAACTTCCTAATTTTTTTTGAAGTCGGTTACAAAATTCTATCTTGATAATAAAGTAAGAGGCAGTGGTGATATTTACTGCAGATTTTGACGCAGCGACCGCCGGTAGTGATTTTAAGTTCGCCGCAGTTTATTTATTTGTGAAATGTAGACCAGCCGATGATGTATTTTTCATCGTAGTAGGTTAATCACAAGGCAAAGCACTGGTTTCCATAAAATATGGCACATCGTGCTAGTTTACCATCTTAGTGATTTTGAACAATACTACGAGAAGCACGCACTTAATTCCCAATTTTTAAATAAACCAATTTATTTCGTTGGGAGTATTTAATTCTTCGCCGTATGCTGCTAGCCAACATTATTTAGCAATCGGTAAGATAAATGTTTGGAATTTACCAACCTACTAAACCAAACTTAAACATAATAATAGGTATAACGTTTAATATTTGCTAAACACTAAAACACTTTTTTCTATCAGTCCATAGCTCCCTGTACATAGCTACCACACGTGGTCTCCTACCCGGGTCAAGACCGGACTAAAAATTTCGCAGTAATCCGTGATAGTAGTAATATTTGCATAGGAAATAGTTTGATTGGGGACCGCGTAAAAACTTCAGATAGTCGTTTAATAATGGTTTTGGCAAACAGCGGCCAAAGTAAATAAGAGGTTGATAAATGTTAGTTTGACAAGTCGTTAGTGTCTTTGGTGTGATCGCTTCCTTAAGGATCTAGAACTTTCTATCAGCATTACTGGGTATATCCGTAAATTAAACTTACTTTACGTACATTATGATGTAAATATGTACTTGATGATTATTTACATATGGCTCGCATTAGTTTGAAGTGTATTAAGTAACATGATTTTCATAGCATTGAATAAATAGACTACAATACCAAGCACTCATAGAAACTCAAATGTGTATTTATGCCATTTGATGTAATAACATTACGATTGGTCTCGTGTGTATTGTATTTTAAATATTGTAAGTCTAAATTTATCGTATAATTATGTCACTTATAAGGTCGTCGAAAGATGAGACATTTAATATTATGTATTAATATGTCTTCTATTTCTCGACCGATATAAAAGTTAAGATATTTCCGACTAAGCCAAAAAAGAGGCTTATTGTAAAAGGATGTGGAAAATTATAGGTACCTCTCCTATTCTCATGAAATTTTTCTTCAAAAATTAATCGTAGTATACCTCTACTTATTAAAAAAAATCTTTTAAAAAATTATTCAGCTTATTGTACGTTAAGAAATATTTAGGAAAAGGGTTAGGGTTAATATTTGGAATAGAACATAAAAGATAAAATTTCATGTATAGGTTAATGTTCTCGGGTAGAAGCACATAGCTTTGAGGGTGATGCATTTATCATCATTTACCTCGTCTGTTTCGAAATGTTTTAGTGGTATGTGACTTGTGGTTATAATATTATGCGTAACTTAAGATTATATATTAATCGTATTAGGATAAATAAATAGTTTTTCAGTATATTATATTAGCATAGGTTATGACGGTCATAAACTTAAGTTTTTCGAGCGATAAGAGTTTAAGGTATCGAGTAATTTTATAATTAAATAATAATACATAATTATTTATAAGTATGGTATTTGCGTCGGATGTAAATAAGGAACAAAAATAAAAATGAAACAACAAAAAATTGCATAAAAGTAGATTTCGTAGACATAGATCTATTCGAGAAATATCTCATAGACTATTTATTATTAATATAGTTAGTCTATACGATAATGTGTAAGATTGTATTAATTACTGGAATTCTTGCCGGGGAGAGCTCATTTTATTGGTTGGGGTTCACCATCGGTGGCGGGGTGACCATCTGGGGCCACCGGTCACTTCCCATTGTCGTCACTCTCGTTTCCGAGAGCTGAATAACAGGGAAGTGCGGTTCTCCTCCAATGTCCTCTTGCATTGGAGGTTTTTTTTTTCTCTTTTTCTATTTTCGGTCGTACTTCTCGTTTCTTATACGTTTGCCTTTCTAACGTTTATCTTAAGTTTGATCTTAATTATTTTACTCCTTCGATCGATTATGTTTATTAAGGTCTTTTTATATTTCTCTGAATATTTTCCATTCTTGGCTTTGTGTAATTTCTTTCTATGACGTTGCCATTAATACGTCAAGGTTTATGTCAACGAAACATCACTTCGTCGATCCTATTGTGCCTATATGCGCCCATCAGCAACAACGTTTTACCGGGTGATACTTTGATGGCATATCCATTGTCAATATCATAACAACGATATAATGGTGGTCAAATCTTTGTATATTTTCGTGTTGTTTAGTATTTTCGTTCATATTAATACTTTTTGATGTTCTTGTTTTAATATTATTCTTCACGTCTTCCATTAAAGAAAAGTACAAATATCGGACTCTGGAATATCGTCACGTTGAGTAGTATGTCTTCAAGTTCTACTTCGTAGAGCTTTAAATAAAAAATTGCCAGCATACTATCTTTTACACTGAGAAGCGCTTTGGAGACATAGTAGTCAAATCGAACTGCTAGAAGTGAACATCTCACGATGCACCATTCTGATAAAATCCTTACTTTGACTTTCATGTCATGTCATGGTTACTGGCAAACCTCACTTGGCAAATCGGTTTTTCCAATTACCATAGTATCCTATCGTTTTACGTTTTCCTATATCATTTTATTTTGATCTTTCCCTATTTCTCTTATTCACCTTCTGAAACCACAATTCAATTTATCTCCCATTTCCCCTCTCCTCTTTCCTTACTAATCTATTATTGTCTTCCTACTGTCGTCTAATTTTCTTCTACACCTTTATTGCTTTTTGGTATTGGAAATAGTCTTGATCAAACTAAGCATGTGCTTTGTACTTCATATTTCACTCGATCTATGGAAAGCTTTGCTTGTTTTGACACAATCTCAACATCGATTAAAAACATAGCGCCTAAGTAACTAGTGGAGAAGTTCTTTTGAGCTATCACACGAATTGGTCTATGGAAAGCTTGCCTGTTCCTCGTCACTACCTCTTCGCACTTAATTTTGGCAGTCGATCCTGACGAACCTGTGAGTATGGCAGCCATTGCACGAAGGCTGTTTGTACATTTTGCAGTTGATCGTTGGGAACCTCGAAAGACCCTGCAAAACTTGGAAAGACCTGCTGGTGGTTGTCTGGTGGGAAGTTTCAGCCCATTTACCTGTCGAACCCGTTTGGTAGTACTATTAAGCAGCCATTCTAACGAGGCTGTCTGCGTTTTTTGTAATGGGAAGGTAGGAAGTCGATCCTGTATGCACGAAAACTGTTGATCTGGTTTGTTGCGCGCAATATTGCCAGTCAATAATGCGACAACTGTGAAGTAGTAATATGCAGTCATTGCACCCCGACTGTCTATGCTCTTTGCAGTGGGATGGCAAGAAGTTTGCTTGGTCTTTTTATATTCGTACCATCGAGGCGCGTGGTAGTGACAACCTGTAAAGCAGCACTATATTACACAGCCATTGCACAAAGGCTGTATGTGCTCATTGAATTGGACTGGGAACCTTGTGTGTTCTCATACACTCTTGACCTCGATATAGTCGATCCTGCAAAACTTATCAAGAAGTATTTATTATGCAGCCCTTCCACCAAGGCTGTTTTTGTGACTTTTTTTGTGAGTTTTGTAGGAAATTGATCTTTTACATCTTTAACGATGATCGCGTGGTTTTGTTAGAAAATACTGCAAAATCTGTAAAGTAGTACAATTATGCCATTGCACCGAGGCTGTCTGTGCTCTTTGCAGGAGGACGGTGGAAATTGTTCATTCTGTCACACATTTGTGACCTTGCTGTGCGAGCAATCTTTCCTGCAAAATCTGTGAAGTAGTATTGAGATGCCATTGCACCTAGGCTGTTTCTACTCTTTGCAGTCGGGCAGTGGGAAACTTGTTCTTTGTACAGTTGTGTAGACAGTGGAGCATACTGTAACGTGCATGCAGCCATTTCTCCACGGCTGTCTGTAGTTTTTACAGTTGGTTGGAAAGTTGACCCCGTTGCGCGTCATCTTATCGGACGATTCTCGAATATTGTGATCTAGCTGTTTGTACAAAGACCTAAATGACAATATTCGAATACTTTTTCATGGATGTTACTTTAAGGGAGGGCTCGTTATAATATGGCTGGGGTCCACCACCGGCGGCGGGGATGTCACCTGGGGCCGCCGGTCTCTTGTTTCATTCAAAGAAGAGATAAAAGGAGAAGTTGCTAGTAAATTACAATGCTTCGTCGATATGTACTCAACTTTTCCAACCAGGATTCGAGATGCCTAGGTATGTCAAATTGCATGTGTCATCTGCGTTAAGATACTCAGGTCGGTCTCAATTTGGTACAATACTGAAATAGTGTGTGTTTCTAATGCCACAAATGTAGTTTTAACCTTCAGCGAAAAGATAATAAGTACCAGTATAACGAGGTATATCGTTTATAAACAGTCAAAACATCATGAACCGTATTAAAACAGATACATTTGTAACATATATTAAAAAGTAATCCTAATGTAATCAATATCTTCTTATTATAATATTCGTGTCTAAAAAATATTCGATGTCTAAATATAGTGATAGTTGCCACAACATTTTATTAAACATACCTAGCGGCCTCGGGCGCGGTTGGCACCTACTCGGAGGAAAGACCGCTGGTGGCAAATTTCATGCCTGTGTTTCCGTGCTTCGGATGGCACGTTAAGTCGTCTTTAACAATGTTCGGAGGCCCCTTTTGCGATTTAACAATGTCCGACACGGTTTGGTCACTAACTTGTATCTCCACCAATCCACATAGGAGCAGCGTGGTGATGTACGCTTCAGGTCATCCCTGGTTGTGGTGAGATACCCGTGGCCATTATTGGTAGTTGCCATAATATTTTATTAAACTTATATTACTAAGTACTCCTAATGTAATCAATATCTACTTATTAGGATATTCGTGTCTAAAAAATATTCGATATCTAAATATAGTGCTAGTTGCCACCTCATTTTATTAAACATATATAACTACTCATAATGTAATCAATGTCTACTAATTATAATATTCGTGTATAAAAAATATTCGATGTCTAAATAATATAAGGGTTGTTCTGCCTTAACATTTTTTTAAACAAATATTAATAGTCATAATGTAATCAATATCTACTTATTAGGGTAGGTATTCATGTCTAAAAAAATATTCGATGGCTAAATAATATAGTGGTTGTTCTGCCTTAACATTTTTTTAAACAAATATTAATAGTCATAATGTAATCAATATCTACTAATTAGGGTATTCATGTCTAAAAAAATATTCGATGGCTAAATTTAGTGTTAGTTCAACGTTTAAATTTAGTGTCTCAACGAGGGACAAGAGGTCCTCATAATTGGTTGAGGTTGCTGGTCGGGGAGGGCTCGTTAAATGGTTGGAGTCCACCGTCGGTGGCGGGGTTAACATCTGGGGCCACCGGTCACTTCCTACTATTGCTCATTCTCTTGAGAAAAGAGTCACATAGGAAGTGCGATTTTTTTTTGTTTCTTCATCCTCTTTACCATAATTTGATTACGTCCTCCTTATTCTCGGTTGAAATCCTTTTTCATTATACCATTGTGTTACGTCACCCCTTTGTAATGATAAAGACTATGTCAATGAAGCACTACTTCGTAGATCGTAAGATATTACAGTTATAAGCGAACACAAGCAATTATACCATACCGAGTAGCGTTTTGGTAACATAGTCGTTAGTACGACATTAATAAATGCTAAAATAATAAGTCATCAGTGGTGACTAGTATATCGTTTCTTACACTATGTTTTAATTTGACGTCCCTGTAATGTTATCATACTTTAATTCATACTTCCTCTTATGTGAATAATTGTGTGTATACCTATTTTTATTTTCTGCGTTTATTCAATTGTACTTTTGTCTTTCTTCCTTTTAAGTCAGTCTTTCCAAATTGTTATATTTTTATCAAAAACGAGTCTTCTCTTTCTTACTTGAAATTAGGATTGCTTACTTTTTGAATGTCAACTGTTTCATTTGTTTTATTATAAATTGTTTAATTTTTTACTTGAAACAAGTATGACCTTAAGGGTTATGTCGTCGTACTACCACTACGTAGATCGTTTAATATTGTTACAACTATACACACCGAGTGGCATTCCGAAGACATTATCGTTAAAATAACTTTGTTTCTAAGTATTCTGTAATTTCTTATTTTACGATTTTTCCCCGTCTTGGTTAGTTTAGGTTAGTGTGGACGTTGGACACATGTGACAAACTTGTTTCTAATATTTTTCACTTGCACCGTCTTATTGTTTTGTTTATGTCTCGTTGTTTCTTCCTTTTCGTCTTTTCTCGTTCTTGTCAAAACTATACTCGAAATTTCTATTTTCAATTTATCTTAAACATTGTGTGTCTAAGACAATTTTGAGTCTTTATTAATGTCGGTCTTGATTTGTTCATTATTTTTATTCATTAATATGTCAGTTGTAGGCGTTTATTTTTCACTATTGTCTTCCATAAAACGTTAAAATTTTCTATTTGTGGCACTACGGTGTATGAATTTATTATTTATTAAAATAATAAAAATCCAATTAAGGTTTGTTGTTACACATCTTGTCCAAATATTTGTCTTCCTTGTCATCTACCTCTACGCACCAACTCCAATCCCTTTCTTGTTACAGTGTATTTCCTATTGATTCTTACACGTGAATCCTGAGTTTGCTTCCTTCTTCCACTATTCTTCTTATCCTATTCTCCTTTCAAACTCGTAAACCATTTTAATTTCCTTATGATTTCTTTTTAGGATCCAAAACATGTTTTGATTTGATGTTCGTCTCTCTATTGTTTGATTCGTATTGATTTATCATCACTATATTTGCCACTTTGCTTTTATCCTATATTATAACTGTATGGTCACAGATTAGATAATAGTTAGTAGATATTCCACTCCCTTCCAAAACGTACCTACTTATTCCCACTGTCAAACTTTCATCGCTTTTCTATGTCACGTTGGAGGTAACAATTTGATACTTCTTTAGTCATCACTTATTTAAAAGATTTCTTATTAAATTTTCTTTAATGGAAAGACTGATTTCTTCTTGATTGATTCTTTCTGCTTTCGTAATCCCTAATGTTTTTTTTTCTATTCCCGTATTCTTTCTGCGATTTATTTCTTTTGGCGGCATCATACCATCTTTTGCCGGGGAAGGCTTATTATATGGTTGAAGCCTACTACTAGTAGCGGGGTTGGGGCTACTCGGGTCCATTTGATATAAATCTTTAATTATTTAACACAAAATTAAATTTTCCCCTATGTAAGGTCTACCGTCGATGGTGGGTGTGGAGGCCATACTTAAACTTACTTTACATTACTTACTTTAATACATTCTTTACATAAAATTATATTATCCCCTTCTTAAAACTTGATGTCTAAGTTAAGAAATATATTGTCGATTAGCAGCTACGTAATGATAATATTATTGTTTATTAACTATTGTTTTCTGTATTAATGACGAATAAAGTCTCGTAACATTGACAGTCTATTAAATTAAGTATCGGTCTTTATATAAGAATGTAAAAATATATAAAGAAATGTTTAATGGCTAATATAATCGTAGTTTAGATGTTTCTTGCTAAAAAAAAGTAGCTGAAACTGTAGGTTTTTAGACATACGTAATGTACGGATTCACTGTTAGCTACCAATATATGCGATAATTATTACTTAAAGGTAAAGTCAAAGAAAATAGACATAAGTGTGTACATAGTGGTCGCGAAAGAACGTGAAATATGAACCTGAGAATAGTTAAGGACGGCTACGGTTACAACCCAATGTTAATATGATGTGGGTCGTATAGTTAAGGATTTCAAATATCTCATAGTGCTTATAGTTGGAAAATAAGTATCATTTCTAACCAACTGAAACACCATATTGCTCACTTAACAGTAGTTACCCGCGATTCTTCCACTAAAAATACTTTTGATATAGAAACAGAAATTCTTCCCGTATTCAATAAAGGGCAATCATCATTATAGTATAGGTATATACTTAGATATACTGCACGAAAATCTGTATACATTAAGGATAACAATATTTAAGTCACAATTTGTAACATTGTTACGATAACATTGGCTCAGCTACTACATTATTCGAAAGTAACCATCAGAGTTTTCAACAACAACGCTACTAAAAATGACAAGACACGAGAAAAAATTTATTATACAGTTCCAAAGGAGAGCTCAAAAAATAATGATCTTAATAAGAACTTGAAAATAACGGTTATTTGTATAACCTCATCGAGTAAAACTCAGTAACAGTTAACCTGTCGTGACTATTGATCTACCATTAAGCAACTTGCCCTCATAACTCTCGCAAGAAAGTCATGTAGAAAAAACTTGTGTTTCGGTTGGGCAGAGCTATTGTTACACACGCATCCGTGTTAGCGTCAAACAACATTCGACATTTTAGTAGGTGGTAGAGCTTACAAAGTTCGCCCGGGGAGGTAACACCGCAGCCCTCAGAACCCGCCGTGAAGCAAGTCTTATTGCAAGTTCTTGTGTTTCGGTTGGGGAGGGTTGTTGTCGGACATACTATATTTTAGGCGACGATCTAAGACCTCTTGAGTAGCAACGCCTCCACGTATGATCTCAGATAGGACTCTCCTATTTGAGATTGTACGTGGGTTGCAGTGACTACTTAGCATCAGGTGGCCTGCATGCTCATTTGCTACTCAAAAACGATAAAAAAATTATTGTGTTTTGGAAAATAGCTGTAGATGTCGAGTCACAGTATAAATATGAGGCGACCATCATAGACCTCAACAGTAGGACCTCACTTAAGATTGGAGTGTAGGACATTTTCGAGGTTGATTAGGTAGATACCACAACGTAAGGTGGCCTGTACTCTCGTTTGCTACTTCTTATCTATAAAAATAAAAAACAACAGTTACAGAATCGATTCAAATGTACGACGGATCCAATCATCCAGATCTTATTGTAATATTAGAAACTAAAAGCTCGTTTCAGTCGATCGTTCGTCTAGCGGATTCTGGGTTATTTAAAACTTTTCGCAGATACTCCAATATGAGTATATTGTTGCCCTAATTTCGGTCAACGTTAACCATTCTTATTTATTTTACAAATAGTCCTGAGAACCTGAGAGGGCTCATCAAACTGGCTGGAGCTCATCGTGCCGGCGGGGCGGGGCCGGTACTTGCATTTCTGTCTGTAATTCTGTCATTTGTTCTTTTTATCGATTCACTTGTTTCATTTTCATCTCTCAGTTGTC
>DWQL01001443.1:0-11441 GCA_018231265.1 Noctuana haematospila
TCCACCGAGATTTGAACTCGGATCGCTGGATTCAGAGTCCAGAGTGCTAACCATTACACCATGGAACCGCTTATAAATAGGATCAAAAGTATAGGCTATATTGTACCTAAAATGTCTGAGAATTTTGTAATAAGCACTTTTAATAGGATTTTGATCATAGAATTTAAATCTATGATTTTGATACTATTTTCCTTTACTTTATATACATACATACATATATAGACAGCCCACAGGAAGAAACTTAAGACACAAAAGTGTATTTATTTATTAAATTGCCACTGAGTATGTATATTAAAAAAATTACATTATTTACTTACATTAAATGATTGTTGATGTAAGGTAAGTACACACTATAGGACTCATATAGTGTCTGATGGTAGGGGTCGTTCCAGTAGTTGCCAACCGATGTGTGTTGGCCAACCCTGGAATACATCAGTTCATATGCTGACTCCTTGACCAGGCCTGGGAAGATCACGTGGAGGAATCCAGCTGTAAGCAAAATTTTCGGTCAATAAAAACAGCATTATCCGATACAGGTTGGCCGCTATTCAGTATTTGCACCTGCACCAATCCACATTAGAGCAGCATAGCGAAGTATGCTTCAGGTCTTCCCCAGTAGTGGTAGAGACATGTGCCCAACTGTGGGCCATTAAAGGAGTTGCAGGCAAGAAGTTAATTGAAGTAAATTTAGTAAGTACATCATGATACAGATAAAATATCTTTGTCTACAAAATATTAAGTCTTACCTCCATATTGTCCAGCTTGTGGGGAGCTGAGGGATATAAAGGTGCTGACAGACACATTAGGAAATGTCTGCACTATGCCTCTAGCCACCAATCCTCCCTGAGAATAACCTGAAACATTTAAACTATCACAATTAGAAAAGTTACAAACAAGAGGCACTAATCGTCCATCTTTATTAACACGTCAAGGGCCCATAACGTGATTACACGTGATGTATTATTTCGCTTCACACGCCGGTCACAAGTATACATGTGACGTGACTTTCATACTGTTTGTATTAAAAATCACAAGTTACAACGTGCTGTAGTCGAAATTGAAGATAAGTTCATTAGGCGTGCATGTGTATGTCACTGAAACATCATAATGCACAATTCAGTTAAACATATTAATATGGCATTAACCCCATAGTTTAGAAGCGATTTATTGCAATTATTTATAAATGCATGATAGTCTAATAAATTATAATATAAGTGTGGTTATCACTTACTGATAACAAGAAAAGTGTTTGTTAACTAACAGTATAATGAGCAATGCTGAACCGATAACTTAAATGGTTACGAATATATAATAAAAATACCGATAAGGTTGATGCCATCAGGATATTTGCTTGAAATGTTGGCTACATCGAGTCCTATTTCCAACACCTGGTGCCACATCGTCTCCAGACTCGACCAGCTCTCGAATCTGTTCACGTTGTACACTATAGTGCCAGGATGTTTCTGAAAAGAAAACAATGTTTTTTATTATTTTTATTGCACTTAAACAAATATTAGTTTGATAACCCATGTGGTGTAGTGGTTACCATGCCAGTCAGCCATTCGAATGGTCCTGGGTTTGATTTCCGGTGGAATAAAAACTTAAATGATGCATTTAGATTCTATTCCCGGTCTCTGTGTTTGTGTAATTTTCTTGGGACTGTGAGTGTGAAGCATTAATGAGTAGGCATTATCAAAAATAACAACGGAGACACTTTAATTAAGGCGAACATCTTAGTTCTCATGAGTGGCAAGTCAAACCTCAGTACTTTTGTCTTATTTGAGGTGTGTCGTGGGTTTCCATGGGTTACAGTGAGTACATAACATTAGGTAGCGTACATGCTCGTAAGTAGTACATAGTCGTAAATAGTAACTGGTTTTACATATACTATTACACACCATAAATCTTAATTTTCCTGCTATATATTATATCTATTATTTATATATTAGGCACATCGCTAAGAGCTTATTTATCTATTTACAAATGCAATTAATAAGCGAAAACCTTACCTCCTGAATTCTATGGCTTATCATTTCCATACTACCGCTTCCAGTCATTATTCCATGAATTAAAACCACGGGCTTGTATGATAAACTATTAGTTATGAATAGCGTAAGAGTTACTATAAATATTATAATAAAATTCAAAGACATTTCCCCTAAGTGCAGAACAAAGAAAAAAGGCGACCGACTGACCGTGACTGTTTTGTAACGAAACGAACACAGTTTAACATTGATTATATTTCTCACAATCATCTATTATTGTATTGATGACCCTCAACACAAATAGGAAATGCGTCACTGATATTAATTCAATAACAGTAGTTAGCATGTAAAATAAGCAATTTTCTCTGCCTGGAATGTCAATGACGAATAAAATATGCACAAACAATTTTATAAATAAAATGATAAGCAAAGAATTTGAATGAGGTATCATTTTCTTTATATACATTGTACTCTGTGAGTATCATGCACGTCAAGAACAGCTGGTAACCGTCACAGACTAAGAATGAAGAGATTGAAGAAATAGATATTTATATATGATATCTGTCTACGGCTGGTTACTGGTAAAACACAAACTAATAACTATATATGTACCTACAGAGACAAATAGTTTCTACTATTTTCTCAAAGATGTATATGTAGTAGTTTCTAATTCTAATAAATCTATAATTATTCTGGTACAACAACACTAGTCACGTCCTCACGTCTGTCACTTCTGAGTTCTGTTCAGACTGTCATACGCACGTGTTTGCTACCGATTCTACCGAAATGCAAAACAAGTTAATTTTATTAGTGAATCACAAAAACAGTCTTTAACAAATGTAAATTACATTAATATTGGATAAAATACATATTTCCATTAGACGAATACTTCTTAAGTTATTATCTTTCCACTGGAAGAGTTATACGTAAGTTTCAAGTATTCAACCAACAGGCTAAGGCAACCAACATTTGATATTAGTATAACATCAGTTTTCCTAGTGAAATATTTTTGAATGTACTTTTATTTTCAGCCTACGTATTTCTATACTTTATAGATTATACTCGGGGGTAGACCTAATTTTTGATTTCTTACTTTCAGCAACTCTTCTTGATAGTGTACAATCATGCCGGCTACATCATTAGCAGAGCAACTGCAAAAGCTCTCAGTACCACAAACATCAATATATAAAGATGATAAGAAACGCACTTCATTACTATTCGACCCTAAGGAAGCAGCTCTAAAAGACAGAGACACTTTCTATGAGATTGGAGTAAGCGGTTTGAAAGAACTAATAGCACTATATGAGGGATTTCGTGTTTTCGAAGATACCCTATACAATCTATCCTCAAAATATTTTGAAAGAGCAGTTCAAAGTAAGGAAGTCAATCAAAATCTTGATCAGACAATTGAAAAATTTTTGTTACAACTTTCTCCATACTTGTTGCTCCAATCTGCTCATAAAGCCTTAGAATGGCTAGTCAACAGGTACCAAATACACGAGTACAACCAGGATGCAGTGATGGCTCTTATATTACCATATCATGAGACCAAGATTTTCATTAGATTCATACAACTATTTGATAGTAAGTCCACTTCAAACAGATGGAACTGGCTACTGCAGGTGCAACAAAATGGTGTTCCGTTAACCAAACAAGTACTGCATAATCAGTGTGTATCAAATACAGCAATGTTACAATTTGTATCAGATTCTACACTGAAATATGTAAGTGAGTTTCGAGAAAGAGCAACGCAACTAAGTACAGTGTTTGCTTTCCTAAGTTCAACTGCAATCGGAACTATAAATACATGTAAACATGTTACTGAACCAATCATTACAGTCTTGTTACCAGTAATAATTAAAGGGGTTGAATCAACTGTTGTAGATTTCCGATCGTCCGCCTATGTCATACTTGGCTTTCTTGTAACGAAAACAAAAATAAAACACAAGACATTAGTACATATAGTTGATGTTCTGCTCTCTACTGAATTTGATTTATCACATGATTCAGTCCTACTCATAAATTTGATTTACGCTAATCAGACACATTTAAAGAAGGTTACAGACAGCATTTTGGATAACATTACAGTATCAGTAATGAATATATTTTGTATGCACCTTAAAAAGTTAGTGGAACAGAAAATCAGTATACATGCATTTGTAATTGCTTTCCTGTCTAGTGTGTTGCGTTCCATCCAGAAGGATATGGAGGAGTTTAGAAAGTTAAATCAATTTCCATTAATATTGATAGATGAAGTTGATTTGAAGAATCAAGAGCCTGAGAAAGTTATTGAGTGAGTACTGTTTTAAACTCTAGTGTCTGTATTGAATTTTCAATCTATCTCCATTTTGACATCATATAAAGATATGCATTAAGTAAAGCACAGATAAAGTTTTATCTGCCTTAAATATCGGCTGCAAATAGTAATTTTCGTTTTCAGTATTTATCAGTCAGTAGTTTCTCATATATGTGAAATTTGATTTTCAGGTGCATTCTAAATGTGTTTCAATATCAAGAAGTAAATGGTGATGCTGGTGACAATGGGAGTGATGTAGAAATTATAGAGGAAAATGATGATAGTAAAATTATGCATTGGTACTCTACATTTTTACGAAATGTAGAGCATAAATATCCTGAAGCATTTGACAAGGTGGTAAGAAATGAAATGAGTTCTGATAGCAAAATAAGTCACGAAAAAAGGTCGAAACTTTCGAAAATTCTTGGCTTCAAACCTGCTATTGCCCACAAAATTGGAGACACATACCTCTTTGAGAATTTAAATCATGTAAACCCAGAAATGCGTGTTGAAGCAGTGAACTATATTGCAAAAGAATTCCATTCACTTAAATCTGAAAACATAGATTTTGTCAAGGACTCCATAGTAAACAGATTTAGTGATGATAATAGCAATGTCGTACTTGCAGCTCTAAATATTAAAAATGAATGCCTGATTGAAGTTTTAGACGAAATCGATTTGACTAATGCTTTTGCAACAATTGTCTCTAAAGGCTCAAAGAAATGGAGAGTTGTAATTGAAAAAGCTGTTCGTAAATTTTGCTCTCTGGATATTTTACCTGTAAATCAAGAAACAATTTTGGCAGTAGTACCACTCCTATTTCCCAATGATTCAACATCTGCTGCAGTTACTTGGCAGATACTGAATTCTCCATGGGGCAAGAAGTTCGGGCTTCAGAATAATATAACTGAATTGGATAATTCATTAAGAGATAATGCTGAAGTGCTGAAGCAAAGTATATTTAAAGTTTTATTTGTTGACCGATCATTGAATTTTAACGACAAATTGGATAAAAATTTGCTAAATAAAGATAACACTCTTAATCTTTTCACATTCATGCTCCTCAAATCTTGTTCTTTTAAGCAAGCCTCTATCGAGGAAATAACAGATGTATTGGATACTCTTTTAGATTCTGTTCTGAATAGAGTTATAGTATCCAGTGAGGAAAATACAAATTTCTCTGGTGATTGTATTATAGAGTTCATAAAACTTGCAAGAAATGATAAAATACTGTTTGAAGTCATGGAATACATCTTGTCCAGAATAGTCGAGGACATGGAAGTAAAAAATATAACAAAACCATGGTGCAATATTTGTGCAACGCCTGAAACCATTCTAGTGAGGAGACTTTATGAATTATTCATCACAGGATGTGGTATTCATACTTATTCTACTAATTATGCTAAACTGCTGCAGAAATTATTGGAAAAACTTTTCCTTTCGTCAAAAGAGAAATTTGATTTCATTGCAAATATCGCTTTCGGTCATATTTTGTATGCCGGTAACCCTAAAGATTTAATAAATCCAGAACTGCAGTTGAGAAGTTTGAAATTACTTTCTAATTTCTTTGCTATTCAGAGAAACGAGACGTGGATATTCGATTCCGATGTTTTAATTTTGACATTACTTTTTGGATTAAATCATCCTGTTACGGTAATAAGACAGTGTGTGATTGATTTAATAGGCGATATACTTAATGAAGAACCTGACAAAGATTATATTTACATGCAATTGCTTAAGGAACTGATATCCCACAAGGATGAGTTGTTACTAGATAATGAGCAACTTCCGCAAGTTCTAAAGACGATTTTGTGTGATACGCAAGGTGACAAGATGTTTCGAAAAAATTGTTTGCTGCGATTAATTAAAATAATTGTTGCAGAACCGCCGTATATAAAGTCAGCGTTACTTAAAATTTTAGCTCAGATCAATAACTCTAACACTTTCTCACAAATAATACCATCACTTAACAGTCTGGAGAACATCTTAAAAGAAAATGAAGCTAACAAAAAGTTTGTCTTTGATATCTACGAATCAAACATAATTAAATCTGTGTATAGTCTTGTGAACGAGACAACTGTAACAACATTTTCCAAAGAACAAGTTTGGAATTCAATCGAAATTGCTTTGAAAGAATACAGACAATGTGTTTTGCACGAAGATCATTCTTTAACTAGTCCCTGTGTTTTGGTAATGAAAGAATTAAATGAAAGTACTTTTGCAAAGATTCCAGAAGAAAGACAAAAAAATGTCGTTCTATTGATAGCTTCTGCTGGAGCTTTTAGTAACAATCCTTCTATATCGAGTGTTGCATTTAAAACAATGAAGAAAATTCATATAAAGTTTAAATACTTCAAGCCTATTTTGGAGAAAATGCTCAATGCAGCAGACCCAGTTGCTAATGTACCAAAGAAAAAGAAATCTTCTATGACAATGCTTTCGTATCAGCTTGCTGAAACCGATGATTGGCGAGTAGGCGTAACGCTTCTAGAGTACGTCCAGAATAAGACGAAGATGACAGTGGATAATTCTTTCGTCAATATACTTTTTCAGCTTTTAAACAAATGTTTGAGATTCGAGGAACAGTCTCACGTTGAGTACACAAAGCAACTTATTCTATCGTCACTTTGGTATTATTGTAAAAAATTCGTTGATGACAAGGACAAAGAACAACTTCAGTCGCTTAAAAGCCTATTTGACGTCGAAACAGTCGTACAGTGCATCAGAGGAACTCAGAATCCTCAAACTCAGCATCATGCTTTGATTTTACTGTCGCATGCTGCGTATATGTTACCAGAGCAAGTACTTCATCATACCATGGAAATATTTACCTTTATGGGATCTTCAGTTCTTAGACATGACGATGCGTACAGTTTCCAAATAATTACGAAAATAATTGAGACTCTCATTCCAATATTAGTGAAAATGGACAAAAATATCGACGATTATACAGAGAAGCAGCTTCAACAGTTACAAAAGCGAGTAGTTCCTATTTTGCGTATATTTGCTGATGTCGTTCTTCATGTGCCTGAGCATAGACGATTGCCACTATACAAGAAACTTATTGAAACTCTTGGTCCGAATCAATTCCTTTGGGTGTTCCTCGCTTTACTTCTTGAAACTCATGTCGCTCATTTCAACGAAAATAAGAAGAAAAGTAAGGCACCCCACAGGACATTAGCTGAGCAGGAATCGCCAATTAATAGACTGGATTTTGGTCAAAGTATTTTATTAGAATTTACACCTGAAACATCCTTAGATAACATTATAAAGTTGATAACTTACATTAAATCACTGCCACTGCAAAAAGATGACGATGAAATGGAGACAAACGTCGACCCTGGTGATATTTTTAGCGTCACTGGGCATACATCAGTTCAGTTACGTCATTACAAATATGTAATTATTACTTTCATGAATAATTGCTTGGCATCTTCAAGATTTATCCAACATAGCAGTCAAACTTCTGATATCAAGACAATGGAAAATCACTTCAAATCTTTCATTATCAGTATATTGACTTACATCCAAAGCATTTCGAAGATAACTGACGAAAAGACAGCAAAATACTGGCGTGTCATGTTACACCACAGATACGATTTATTAGATCATACCAACAATCTACTTTCTGCTCAAATGTTCTTGTCTGTAATAAGAGGCTTAATAAAGCATACTCTACAGACTGTGAGAAGAAAGTCTATGGAGTTATTAAATTCTAAAATACAGTTCAGCCCCGAATTCTTCAACGATGTTGATAAGGAATTGTTATACTCATTGCTTCCAGTGCTGCTTGATATTGTTAAAACTATTGAGACCACTGACGAGACACTTAATGAAACTACTGCGCAAGAACTAGAGTTAAATCAACAGACATCTTTACTGTCTGTGAAACTGCTTACAAAAATGTTAGCTTCTGAAAATCCTGAACCGTTCAAACCAGTTTTGGAAGCTGTCACTTGTTACATATGCGATTCCAATATTTGCGGAAATGTCATGGCTTCTATTGTTCTTTGTCTAGCTGAGTTATGCGGAAACTTAAAGGCGCATGCTTTGGGAAGTTTACGAAAATTCATGCCAGCTCTTATCAAAGTTTTGAAGAAGCAGCGTAAGGCGGATACACCAGAATTAGTTCTTCTGAGTACTGTAACTGCCATATCTAAAATAATCGAAAGCTTACCTCTTTTCCTGAGTCCGTATCTGCAGAAGATTTTATACGAGTATTCAATTCTACTTGCCAAGTGGCAAAATTACGATCAAGAATGCAACAAGGTGTCCGCAATCGTGACTAAACTTACGCATATCAAGAAAAAAATAGCTGGATCCATACCGCCAAGAGTTTTGATACCTGTCGCCAATGAGACATATCAAGTGATTATAGAAAAAAAGAATTACGATGCTGTCGGTCCTGTAATGTCAGTTTTGGCTGACAGCTTTGGAAACGTCACTACAGCTGACTTTACGGCTTTGCAGCAGGATTTAACGACTTTCTTCCTGTCAGCTTTGCAGCTTAGAAGTGATGCTGTAGAGAATAATATAGATGCTAACATAATAGACAGAGCTGAAGATGAGATAGTCAATGCTCTGGTTTGTCTTGTACTTAAGTTATCTGAAACCAGTTTCAGGCCATTCTATTTTAAGATTTATGACTGGGCAATAAGAACTAATGTTGAGGGACAGAAAGACAGGACAATTACTTTCTATAGGTAAGTCTTTTGATATTACTAGTTTCTCACTTGCAAAATAATGTGTGTAGTTAGTTTTTTTTCTTATCTTGCTTTAGTAATAAGATTATTTTTACCTTGTACTTTCAATTTCTAGATTAAGCAGTGCCATTGCAGACAAACTAAAAGGCCTCTTCGTGTTATTCGCGGGACATTTCATCAAGAACGCTGCGGAATTACTTGATTCGTGTAACACAAGCAAAACTGAAAACCTGTACTTTGATTCTGAAGATAAATGCATCACCCTCGTCAGCTATATACTGAAAACACTACACATCGTCTTTTTGTATGATAGCCAAAGTTTTCTAAATAAAGACAGGTTCGAAACTTTAATGCAACCAGTTGTTGATCAGCTCGAAAACCCGTTAAACGGCGTTGTCAACCTTAAGACGAGAGCAGAAGAGTTGATAATCCCCTGCATATCACAGTTTGCGGTGGCTACGGGTGACGATTCACTTTGGAAGCTTCTAAACTATCAGATATTGTTGAAATCTCGGCACAATGATCCTGAAATTAGGTAAAGTAAACATACAGTCTACTTACAACTAAACACTTTGTTTCTTTGCTTTTCAATAAAAATGTTAACATAATAATGGTACTGTAAAGTATTGTTATAGTAATGTTGCATCATTTGTCATACTTTTCTCTCAGTAAGGCTATAAATAGCTTGAAGCGATTATCCTGTGATTTGTTGCATAAATATATCCGATTACACAATTTATACTTCTGCTTTTCATATCATACCTGCATTGTTATTTAAAAAAAAATATATATTTTAAATTCACTTTCAGACTGATCGCACTTGACTGCCTAGTGTCTATGGCCTCGCAGCTTGGCAGCAACTGGCTTCCTCTCCTAGCAGAGAGCGTGCCATTCCTAGCCGAACTTCTAGAAGATGGTGACCAGAAGATAGAAACGGCAACAAAAGACGCAATAAGGAAACTCGAGCAGATTCTTGGAGAACCGCTAGAGAAATACTTCTAAGGAATATTATTAATTTTATAAGACATTTTATACGGTTACTTAAAATCGAATTATATTCACGGTCGTAACTTAAAAAATGTATTGTTTTTTTTATATTACACCCATGAGACTATGAGAAGGGGTCGCAAAATTTTAGTTTACGGGATTTTTGGGTCGTGAGAGAAAAATAGTTGAGAATTTGTAATCAGGTTACTAACTCCTATGTCATTGGTACATACACGGCAGCTTTTATAGGTATCGTAGTAATTACCAATAGGATAGGTGATTAATGTGATTATAGGCTCTTTGATAGGTTCACGAACGCATAGTGCCTCTACGTTGCGAGAACCTTATCTACGTCGTACGTCCGTAAACCAATTTCAGAGCCAGGGCTATGCGCCGGACAGTTCATCTATTTGACATCTATTGTATCCCGTCTGACGTAACTGAGATCGCAGTAAGTAATTTTAGATAGTGCACGGTGTCTATGTCTAGGCATATAAAGCAGCGCAAGGGGGGACGTTGATCTCACGTATGGTCCCTGTGCGTGATTAGTGGTCGACCGGAACCCTACGTAGACGCATGGTCGATTATTCCGCAATTTATGCGTATGTATTTTTATCGCCAAGTCTCCTATCAAACAAATTATTTACTACTATTACCTAGTTAGGATAGTACACATTGATCCGGCTCGAAGGACCACAGGGTTCAACAATGTAAACTAATGTGATCGAAGTGCTTGTTGGTGGAATTCTCAGGCATACAGTTTTATGCCGTATTTACGGCGAATTTCCTCCTCAACAGAAGACTCATTATTGAATAGTTGCGAGGTGAATCAAATCAAAATCCAAATATTGTAAAATAAAGAAATTTGAATGTGGGCGGGTATTAAACTTGGACCTTTGTTATACATATCTAAGTTATTTATTTATAAGAGGTGTATTGGCCATTGACCTTCTACTTTATAGGTCTTCTACTTTAATTAAAAGAACAGTATCTAACAAAAATAGTCCGTCTTATGTACCTAGTCCTTGAAAAACAATTATCCTACTTCTCTCAAAGCGAAAGAGTTGCAGTAAGCAGACTTGAAGTTTAAGCCGTTAAGCACAGATCAAGCGAGCATCAAATAGCTCGATTCATTTTCTTTTCAATTAAGATTAAGAAGTAATAATGAGTTTTTAAAATACATTAAGACTGCATTTTAAAACGGTCAATGTCCCAGAAAATAGTAAAAGTTTACAGGAATGAATCGAATTTCATTATTTATAAGTAAAATGTAGACAAAATATTTTTATTATATTAAACAGTTAATTGTATCAGGCGTTATTGTATTATTTTTCAGAGGTACCAGAATTACTGAACTACATAAGTTAAAATTACTGTACAATACTCGGCTGTCTCGCGCTGCGCCCCGCTGGCAGTGTGGATCGCAAGCGATCACATTGTTAAGCAACGTCGGGCGCGGCCGGTACTCGG
>DWQL01001444.1:0-11441 GCA_018231265.1 Noctuana haematospila
CTCTTTCTCTCGTTCTTTCTGTATCTTTTCGGTGTACATAGTTGTATGTATAACAAAAAGATAGTATTATACATAACAAAACACACAAACATCTGTTTTGATAAAAAAACCCAAAAGAATTATAACACTACTTATTTAAAAAATATAAAATCTTATAAAAATATTTTATGTTAAAGAAAACTTGAGTGAATTATTTTGAAAATTACCTTTTCTTTTGTATAATATGTTTTAATTGTAAATGTAACAGAACAATAGTGATATAATATATTGTTATTTCCATCAACAGGGGGGGCTCTGCGCACGCGCAGAAAGGAGAGGGTTCGTAATATTAAATAGTTTTAATGCTAGGTGACACTCCGTTTGGCGCATTGTCGAATTTAGCTAAAGATTATATTTAATTTGATTGACTTATACATCGATTGTAGAAAGGCAGAATGCTCTAGTAGTAATCTTGGTCCTTTTAGCTGTTAATTGTTTAAAAAAAATTGTGTGTTATCTGTAGTCTGTAGGTTTCGTATACTTTTTAAAGTTTAATGGGACTATAGTTTTTACTCGTTTAAAGTCATGGTGTATTCATATAAGTTTGTGTTTAGTTTAATCAGCCGTTTTACCAATAAAAATAATCATATTTTGGCAAATTTCTTATGTTTTCTGTGGTTTTAACCACTTTTCGAAGTATTGACTGAACTTTTCATTGTTTAATTTTTTATTTTTAATACATTATAATGTTTTGTTAGTACATACAGTTAGTAGTTACATGGCCCAAATTAATTGATTTTGGCTATTGCGTAGGTATTTTTTAGTGTCACGTTTTTTATAAATTGCCCCAAAGCTAATATTAAGTCTGTGTCTTACGATTGTTTAAAATTAATTTTAATTAATTAAATATTAAATGAGTCTAAAAATGTTTACCGTTAAATAGGAAAATGATATTTCGGTCCGACTCTTGCGTAATAACATTCTGAGATTGTAATTTTATAAAATTAATTCAAAGAATATGTGAAATAATTATTTTGAAACAGTTATTGCTTATATAAATATTATGTTGGGATATTGTGTTGTGCCGAATTAAACCGTTATTGATTAAATTCCAAACCAGTGAATATTCATGAAACTTAGTACGGAGATCCAATTTATAGTTAAGATGAGCACTAAGAATAATTTTTTTACATACTCTCCCTTAACGGGTTAAAATAAAATCTATAATTTGGTTGTTCAAAGACAATATTTGAATTATAAACAATCGTAAGAAACCTATATACCCCCATAGCTTGTATAATTAAGTATAAGGTCGTTGCGTTGTACTAAAACGCGTTTGTCCCATTCTCAATCTTATCTCCTAAGACATAAAGTCCACGTGACGCGTTTTCGTATAGTGGAACTACTGTAGCTTTTGTCAATAGAACACTTTGCTGTACTTAAAAAAGGGTTTCAAAAACTCAAACCAGTGCCTTGGAGAGAAGGAGAAAGGACTATATGGCTATGCGTCCTCTCTTTCCCTCTGCATATATTGCTGCTACCGATTTTTGAGGAGAATTTTTTACATGCTGCTTTTGATAAAAAATTACTTAAATTAAACATAAACATTTTATAGATTTAACATTGTTTTTAGTATAACCTTGTTAATGGCGAACTGTAATTAAATTAAAGAGGTTGATATTATCGATTTACGAATTCGAATTAGTAAATTTGTTGACACTAAAGTTATAATGGTCATTAAGTAAAATTACAAACGGATATCCTATAAATATGTATATTGTTATATTCTCTTAAAAGGTAGGTTAAACAAAATTAACAACGAGTAAGTAGTTTGGAACATTAAAAAAAATTATTTAGACTTTTTAATCCCTGTTTGTTGGTAAACTTATTTGAGAATTTATAATAGAGGCATAATTATACCATACTTCCAGCTAACAATTTGAGATTATAACACAATTTTACCAGTTTACAAGGGGTATATTTTCTTTAAATTACAAAATCGGTGTTAAAAATAACTTAAATTGTACTATCGAATTGTGAATTTGATTGCTACATACTCGGTAAGTGTATATACAAAGAAAATACTTACAACCAAACATAGAACCTTTTTGAAGTGAAAATGAGGAGTCGATAGTTTAATTTAATATACGTTTTATTGTTATTTTGTTTCATTCACTTAGTATATATTATATACTCTTGGGTTGAGTTAATTCGTTGTCAGAAATCAGAATCTTTGTTGACGTTTTACTGATGTTGATAATTTACCAATGCCGGTGAGTTGGAAGGTCGGTAAAATAATAAGAGTTATAACAAGTCGTGTTTATGTTTCGTTTAATAAAAATAAAATATGCCTCTTAAACTAATATGTACTCGTTTTTAAAATATGAATATACGTAGATTTAGTGTTCCGTCCGTTAATATACTTTTCATATATTGGCATAGTTCGCGCCTAAGTTCTATCTGTCCGTAAGTTCTGTCTGTCTGTCTGTAGTAGTGTGTTCTATGTGTTCGCGCCTATCTGTGTTTATTATTTTTTTCACTTACATTGCGTTTAATCCAATCTTACCTGATGGTGAGCAAGATGGAGTCTTCGTCTAAACGCGCGCAAGATGGAGTCTACGTGATATATTATATATTTAGAAATTTTTTTTGGGGATATTTTCAAACTTCATTCATTAAAGTATTGAAGTTACTTTAAGAAAAAGCGCGTATTATGCCTATTTTTAATGGACATAGATTCTTAATGTTATGCAACTAACATTATTTAAACTAATGAAGTCGTTTCTAAGTGTTTCTGTAAAAATAAAAGTGCCATGTGAGTAGACGATTGAAATTGTAAATCATATACTGTGTTATAGATGTGTAATAAACGAGTGTAAAATTGCGTCAAATATATGTAATAACGATCAAGTTTAAACCAAGTGTAATTTATATGCTTGATTTTATTTAGTGCCATTACCGACACTATTTTTTGCACTCAAAAAGTACACTAAAACATTAATTAACATTTTCGTTAAGCCACAGTTCTTATGGACTCAAAATCTTCGTTTTAATACAGGATAATGAATTTTATCATGACATATTTCTGGCACAACAAAAAGGATGTATATTTTACTTAGAAGATATTCGCTATTATTCCTCAACAATAAGCTCCGGTTCCAATGTTAAGTTTAATATAAACTATTAATCAATGCTGTGTGTGTATATTAATTGCCATGGAACACACATAATATATATTTAAAATTTAATAGTAACACATTTCATTAATACAAAATTTAATTACAAAAGTCTGTCTTAAAGAAACTGATCAAGCTTATGAATTAGCTATAATTGTTTACACTTAATTATATACACGCTAACATGCCTTGAGGTAGCTCACTTCCTTCCATTTCCTATTAACAGTCCTATTAATAATATGAATATTTTCATAACCAAGCACTTAGAATAATTGAATCGATATATCCTGTAAGAATGGAAAACTGAATAGGTAAGGACTTATCTTTAGTACTTTAGCTTAAGACCAAACTGTTATTCACTTGACAATGCGCCAACAGAAGTACTTATAGATTTACAAGGCGTTTTTCAAAAGAGGCTTTGAGTAAATTTCTTATTTGAAATCAGTTATTTGTTGAGCTTCTCTGATTGAAAAACGTTATCGAACTTATTGTTCGTTTGTGAAAATGGCAAGCGGAAGAAATAATAATTAATTATGTTCTACAGATCTGATCGTTTGTTTTCATTTAGATTCTGATGGTAATGTGAAGTTCGGAAGTAACTAACGGTCATACCATACCATTGGGTCTTTAGTGATCCAAATCTGGTTCTTCTATATTAAACTAATTTGTTAACCAATTAGTCTATGGGTCTATGCCATAGACTAATGTACCTATCTATGTATGGCCATAGACTATGGTCTAACATAGATGTGTTGCTGCCATTATAAAATAAATTGTTTTGTCATTATGTACGGCAATTGCACGAGTCATAAATTTTTAAGCTCTTCAACTTTGTACTAATTTTTATGAATGACCAAACAAATTATTTCTTCAAACGCTGTCTTAATTTTCACTACATTATGTGCCACTTTTCAATTACAATAGTGATAAGTTTATCATTATAGTTTTAACTGATAGATAGCATTATTCAGAGTTATCAATGAGTTCTTAAAACTATTATTGTGGTACTTACCCTCACAAAAAGTAGGTGTGTAATATGTGACTTGTGAAGCCAAGAATTTGGTAGCTTAGTCCAGTACCATATAGGTTTTTAGACTTTTTAGTTTAGACATAGGTGGTGAAAATATACACCATATTGTGTTAATTAACAAATATCAAAATTAATAATAATGCATGTAATAAAGTTAACGGATTTCTAACAAGTATAGGCCAGTCGTAATGCAAAACCAAAGACACACTTTATCTCTCATTTAATAACCTAAAACTGGTAGCAGTGATGTTTATATCAATAACTAGTTACAAAATGGATATTGAGTATGGAGTATGGAAGTATTGAGTACTTGAATGCGAAGATGCCTAGCGTATATTTTTGCGTGTTGTTTTGGGTTGGTATAAACATCAAGTCAACTTAATTTTTTTATTTTCACTAACTCTATTTTAACATGACAAAGTAACTTTTTAATGGCTCTACTTTCTCCATTCCTTTCTTCTGTATGGTATTGTAAAAGTAATGTGTGGGTGAAAACACAATGATAATGTTTGTCAATTTCTGAATTTAAAATTTTGTTATTAATTAATTTATATGTCGAATATCAGATTAATTGAATGCAAATGTAGGTTTAGTTTTTTTTAATAATTGCATTTATTTTAATATAGAAAAAGAGCTGTGTAAACATTATTTTAGACAGATCAAAATAATGAGTTAATTTCTTTACATTCTTTCATAGTTCGTCAATCAAATTAGGCACTCTAAATAATAATTTAATTTTGAAGTCAGTAACATTATTATGTCTGTTTTTGTGTTTCGGTTGCCTCTTGTGATATCTAGTGCTGGCCTGAATGAGCCAGCATGATACTGTCTTAGATTTTACGTGTTATGTCAAATTTACATTAGTTTTCACTTTGGAGTTAATTATGGGGTAAAAATCTCTATTTTTATTAATGATGTATTCTTAACGAACTAATTTAGTGTATGTATATAACTAGGTAATAATAAACTGTTACATACTACTATTATGTATATTCCATTCGATGAGTTGTATTTGAATTGCAAAATATGTTATGGACTCATCGAGTGGCAATATCTAGTTTTTTCAGAATATAAAAATATGTATTGGCAATAGACTTTTTGAACAAATAAACTCAAGTTTTCAAGGACATGTTTTATTTTATCTCTAAGTTTAGCATACAGGCAGATAGGTCATCGTTGGACAAGTGGACATACATTATAAATTCGTTTCCCGCGTGTTTTGTCAATTTGTCTGAAAGCGCTAATCTCAAATTAGTTACTAGTATTAGGTTTTGCAAAAATCTATATTATATAAAATTGAATGTTTGTCTGTATGTCATCGATTAACTCAAAAACTACTGGACCGATTATTATGAAAATTGGTATATTATGTATTTTTCCACGGAGGTTTGTATAGTATGCTTATTGATGCCACTCGCCACCAGGTGTCGCTGCAGAGTAGCAACGTCTGCACCGTTCAACAGATTGTCTTGAAGATCTGTGATTTAATTTTTATGTATTTTAATATGAGAAGGTAAAATGGTCCAATTAATTACGAAATCCACGCGGACGAAGTCACGGGCATGAGCTAGTGTTCAATAAAAAATAAATCTTATTCAATTCGTTTATTCAGAATTAAATCATATATCAATTTGACATCGAAAACTTTAACCAAAGCTTAATATTAACTTCTGTACACCTCAAGTTTCACACTCGAGCACTCCTACCATTAAATTTGTAACTTAGTCATTAAACTTAACTACCTAATTACTGCGCACTTCTATTTAGGTGATCTTACGTAGGTCTATTGAGCACGCAATGACATTCACAATGTCGTCTCGAGTGAAAAATACACAATGTGTTATAAATTTGTAATACTTGAGACTGTAAACGTGCTTAAACAGAGCGCGTGACTCGCCGTAAACTAGACATATTTAACTAAAATAGTAAGTCATATTAGCCTAACCTAATCCACAATACACCATAGGAACTTAAAAATAAATTTTTAGTACACAATGGTATTTGTGAAATATAGATTTACATCCGTAAATTTATTTCAATATCCCCTTTTAAATAAACTAAGATTAAAATTAATAACACTTTAAAACAACTTAATATACACATCAGAAATATACAACCGTACTAGTTTTATTGCAACATTTAAAAATCAATAGTTTAAAATTTCTTATTGCAATATTCCGATATTCATTTCGTAGTTGCAATCGTCCAGGTAGGACCATAGAGAAAATACAAAGAAGAGGCCTTTTAATACTTTTTCTTCACCGAAACGAAGCGCCCCTCGTTCAGCCGCAATCCATGACCAATAGACGTCACGCTTCGATTATGATTACATTAAAAGAACAGAGCTTCTTTGCTCACGCTCCATCCGCTCTGTATCTGGTCCATGCGTAGGATATAGATTGTTTCCAAAAGTGTAATCTTTTATACAATTTTCCTATGTCTGATGTGCTTCAGTTACTTACAAGTATAGTGCAATATACAATCAACACCATATAAAGTCCGTGCACTGCAATATTCTTGTTGGGGGTATTGTTCAGGAGGTCCTGCGAGGCGGCAAAGTTACACTCATTTCTTGTCGGCAGCCATATTGCTACCGTTACCCGCGTTCTGAGCACCGCCGTAGTTCTGTTAAAGAAACATACACATTGTGTACTTTCATTAGAACTATTATAATTAAACAAAATATTTTTTATAATAATACTTCTAAAATCATGACCATTGAAGTAATAATTTTGAACATTTAGCTAAATGATTCTCAAACACATTTACGCGTATTGTAATGTTAACTCTATTACGTCGATTGTATGATACAGTTTTAAACATTAGTTACCTGGAAATATTGAGCCCATGCTTGCGCTTGATCCGCGGTAGTATTGGCCTGTTGTGCGTTGCCTTGCTGTTGCTGATACTGAAATTTATAACATGTTTGACTATAACAAATGTAGATTTCATGTTTCATAGATTCAATATTATTATGTTACTTTAGTAAATTTATCTGCGCACAGGTGTGAAATAGTCAATATCATAATCAAAAATTACCGGAATGACCTAACTGAGTTCCCGCGGGTTTTATTTAATGCTTTATTCGTTTGCAGTCAAATAATAATATTATTAAAAAATTGGTAAATTATCGTTATAATAAACTATATTTGAAAAAAAAAAAACATGATTATAGTAAATAACACTTCCATATCTCGCTAATGGTCACTAGTTGTAAGATAAGAAAGTAAGAACACCAACCCCAGGCCAGGCCTGCTGCTGTTGCTGCCACTGCTGCCACTGGTACCACTGCTGCGCGGTGTAGTTGCCCGCCCACTGGCCAGCCGCGCCCGCCGCCGCGCCGCCCTGCTTGCCGCCGGCCGCCGCGCCCTGCCCGCCCATCTGCGGATTATTGCCCGCGTTCGCAGGATTCCAGCCCCAGTTGTTCCAATTGTTCCATCCACCTGTCCAAATGGTTTATTAGTTAAAAGGAAGCTTATTCGCTAATTTGGAACACTGATTTATTTTGAATAGTATCAGTAACAACTATATTGTAACAAGTTTTAAATTTTGCTTTAGTTAGAAACATTTTAATTATTACCACAATATCGATAATTAGTGAATTGAAATAAATACAAAAAGAATCCCATACGGTACAAGTAAAGAACATTAAATCAATTAAAGGCTTTCATTAATACAGTTAACAATTAATAACAATTATTTTAAAGTTACATGTATGGCTTGGCTTACCTTGATTTGGGTTGTTCCAATTACCCCAACCACCCCATCCTCCGGCCCACTGGTTCCAAGAACCTTGATTCTGCCCTGGATTCTGTCCTTGATTTTGCATTTGGTTCTGGTTTTGACCTTGCATTTGATTGTCCTGTCGTGAATACAAACATCTTAAGTAAGGAGAGCAACACGCAAACGCATCACAAACACCAGCATAACTTGATTTGCCCGATGATGTGTCATAAAGTTGGGCAAAACAATAACAAATTTGTAGTTGTGCTGTAAAAATTAGCCTAAACTGCTAGTCTACGAGTCACTTGGCCATATTGTGATATGACAGTCTCATTGAGATCGCCCTCCGCTTGTCCCATGTGCCTTGTTAACTTACATTAAATGTATTAATGTACATACATTAATTTACAATAATATGTAAATGTATTAATTACATTAAATGTATTTTCACTAATAAAATATGTGTTTATATAAACTATACTAGTGAAATAATGTGTGTGAACTGTCAAGGTGCCCTGATCTGCTATATTCATATATTAAAAGAACGTTCTGCTATAATAAATTCATATTCGGTGTTAAAAGTATGTTTTTATAACGTTGTAAGATACGCGGTATCTAATATAACGAACATCTTGAGTAATCTGTATTACGGAATACCGTAGTACTGAATTAAACGTTGAAAACAACCGGTTTTAGAGGGCATTATAATAGTCACCTTCTGGTTGTGCCTGGGCTGCGGCGGCGTCGCATTGTTGTGTCGCGGGCCGCGGTTTTGGCCGCCGGGGCCGCCCCCGCCGCGTTGCCACGAGCCCGCGCCGCCGCCGCCGACGTTGTTGCCTGCGAGTAATTACACCTGGTTATGTATTATATATAGCTTTGTTATGATGTACGCTTTTAGTGTACATCACAAGCTATCTCACAGATTAAATAATTTCACGCGCGGTTAGTACTTAAATGGGGACTACTAGGGGCTAATTACATGTGCACTTCCGAGTTACATAGGGCACGTCGATCCTGGCTATTATCAATAGATAACTCCTACAAAAAATATATCGCCTGGACTTCTAGATTAGTTCCTACATTTAAATTTAGCAAAAAAGTTCTTTGAGAATCACTAACCATGATGCGGTGGCGGCGGGGCTCCAGCGCCTCGCTTGTCCTGGTGGTGCGGGGGCCGCTGTCGGTCGCGTGAGTAGTTGCGGTCGCCGCGGGGGCCGTCGCGCCCCATGTCTCGCGGGCCCCGGCCCCCGGGACCGCCAGGCCCTCCTGGGCCCCCGGGACCACCCGGACCGCCTGGCCCACCTGGGCCTCTGCCTCCGCGGAAGTTGTCGCGGTCGCGCCCGTACTCGCTGTAGATAAAATTTATAGTCAACAAATATAAGAATGATTTATACTAAACATTAAATAAATACAAATTAATATAGCAACCGACCGGTTCGGAGGTCCCGCATTCCAGCCCCTGTCGAACCTTCCGGGCGGTCCGGCCATGCCGCCCCCGCGGTCGCGGTTGTTGGACCAGCGACCGCCGCCGCCGCCGCCCCCGCCCCCGCCGCGGTTGGCCGGGCCCCACCTGCTGCCGCCGCCCCACCTGTCCTCTGTGACCATATCACCAAATAACACGTCAAATATACATGTATTATGTAACATTGAAGAGGTCTCTGTAAAACATCAATTATTACTTCAATAATTTTGGCACACAACCACAGCTCGAAACCGGTTTTTAAGGAGGGGTCACTTTTTGGTTAATACCTGTTGATATAATATCGCTCCACCATAAACTTGTTAAATAAGAAACGTTTATTTCTAAGCTACTCAGTATAGGCTACTAGTTACTTTTATATAACCAGTTTTGGAACCCAAATTTACTATGTTGTAGGTTCATAAACACTGATGTGAATGGGTAGATCCAATTCCTGTAGTGACGTGTTGCGCGCATGCGTCGATTCTTTTACGGACTATGTTTGTATTTTTTCTGCGTTTTAACCATTTAATTTCACTACTAAAACCTAAGTTACTGAATAACTGATATCAGCTATAACCGATAAAAAGGTTTAGGTTAAACCTTTAACCAAATCCCGTTCGACCGAGTACTGACCGAAACCGGTTTCCGAGCTTTGCACGCTACTTTTGAGCCAGGTGTCCTCCTTTTTACGACAGCTGAAATTCATTATATAGAATCCAAGTGTATAAAGCCAGCATTAAACACTTAACACTAGAAGTATCCACTTAGAATGCTTGATGCAAAATGCAGTTTCGTATGTTCCATATTTGTTTCCATAAAGTACACATACACACACTACAGCACAGCCAGCGGCTTATTCATATATCCCATCCAATCTTTAGTATGCAGCCAAACAATTGAAGCAGGCTAACTTTCGTGTTTGCTAATGAATAATGATAAATTTCTTGAACAGATGAAATAATATAAAAGTATATAAAAACATCTATTAATTACCCAAGTATAGTGCTACAACATGTTTTTCCGCGTAGATTAACAGTATTAACTGAAGTACTCAGTTGGGATAGTAACAGTAGTATTACAACCACTTCACTCAGTGGTAATTTATCCATCAATAAATTACACATTCCCACAATGTTCCTGGAAATATCCACCATTGATTGGACAGCGTTCGTCTTATTGTATCACAAAATGTGTCCGAACTACGAGCTTCATAACCATGTGATTGGTTAACTTAAATAATGTACAGTAGGTATAAAGCATACTAATATTAGAACCTACCTATCCATCCACTCCAATGGTGGTGGAAGGAGGAAACACCATTGACAAACCCTGCTCACCCCAGAACAGTTATCACTGACGCACTATGTGAAACTGGGGAGAAAAATTAGCCCTATTATTTTTGAAAAAAAAAAATATTGACTGCATGTAGCTACAGATTTTTCAAGAGTAAGTATTACTCGGACGATCATAGCTCACGCTCCACATTGTTTAATTAATACAGATGTATGAAATTGATTTGTTAAATGTGTCCCACGGAAATCACTCCTTCCCATCCGAAACATTATTGAATTTTATCAATAATATAATTTTATAAAAATCTTTAACTTCTATGCATTTCAAATCGTTTTGTTTGCCTTGGAGGATGAGCGGGTAACTTTGCGATTGCGATTCCACTCTACTTGCATCTTTTTGCATCCGATCAATGTTCAGTATGGTGTACACAAATTATTACAAATAAATACAACTATAGTATCCTCTGTCTGTCAGGTATAACTCGGGGTGTCCGGGCTCCCGGGCAGCCATCGTGGAAGTTCGACTCGTCCAGTCAGTAATATTAGGAAGGACCATGGTCCTTCGTGTGGTCGCACGATGCGTTTTAGTGCATTAAGTATCCATATATCCAGTTCATAAATCCAGTATTCCCGTGATATCGGTAAATGGTAGTTATTGAAGGTTCCCTACCCCTAAGATACAAAGGACCTGCGTTCTGTAGATGAATATTATTATAGTGTATCGCGAGTTGTAGACGCCTCACCTCGATCCCGTCCGAAGTCCCGCCGGCGGTCGTCCC